>JALIZH010022123.1:20000-76266 GCA_030522465.1 Rhipicephalus appendiculatus | reverse complement strand
TATCCGCACACACTTTGTAGGCTTTAAAGACACGCCTTTTATATCTAACCCTGTCCCCTCACAGTGCTCATGGTAAAGCGAACTCTAACACGTCGCGAGTAGGCGACCTTAGCCCAAGTTCGGCGTCCAATCAGTCACGCTGTTCTGGCTGTGACACCGCTTTCTCTGGTTCCACTCGCACCGTTAATTACTACAGCTACCACAAGCATCTATTACCACAAGGGTTTGCTTAATCATTAATCCTGCACGTTAGTCGTCGGGATGTAGATGTATCACTAAGTGTCAACGTGAATGCATCCACGTTAAACGGCGCTATAGCTGTCAAACACCTATAGACATTGTACAAGCTCGCTTATATCAATGTACAGTAAACATTAAACTACTGTAAGGACACGTTTTACTTTCGTGTTATACCGATTCCTAGGATGGAGGGATCACCCATGTTTTCTATCTACATACTTACTGAAATACAAATAGACGCAAACCTTCGAGGAAGAAAATTAGAGGCAGAACAGAAAGGGCGTCACTCGCAACTAACTTTATTCTCAGAACATCAGCTACTTTAATAGCCGTAGCAACTATACGCGCGCACATCACCTCACGTGCTCGTAAAAAAACACTCGATAAGATTGAAAAGAAATGACAAAAAAAAAATCGATTAAACGAAAAAAGATTCGAAGAAATCAAACTCACCACCACGCAGAGCAACAGAAGTGTCACTAACACATATATCTCCCTTCTTTTTAATGTAGTAAGCTTCCATGAATTCCCGCGCTAATGTATCATTACTCTTTCCAAGAACGGAAACACTGGAAAACCCGGGCTCACACTTACAGGAACCACAGTGCACCGGCAAATGTGCCGAAAGTTTATTTTTCACGGAAAGTTCATGCTCCCATAATTCTGTCATTTATGCACCGGCCTGTCTGGCCGACGTAAACCCTACCGCAACTAAGCGGGATCTCATACACCAAGCCAACCGAGCAGGCGACATACGGCCTTGCGTGCCTCTTCCCACACGGGGAGGGCCTCGGTGCAGTCGAAATTCGTGGGCACAGGCTCGCCAACTTGCGGGGCGCCGAGAACACCATAGGTACCTTGTACCTGTTAGCCACATTCTTAAGTTTGTGAGCAACCTTGTGCACATATGGCATAACCATGGGCCTTTGTTCCATCGGCTGCCTGTTTCTTCTTGATCCCTTCAGTTTTTGAAGGAGGGTTTCAGAGACTGCAACAACGACAGAACTAGGGTAGCCAGCTGAACACAGCCGCGTGACCTGATTACTGAAACTTTCCTGCATTCTATGCGGACAAGATTTTACCAGTGCTCCTTCCAGGCACATGGAAGCAACGGCCCTCTTGACAAGTTTAGAATGCGAAGCATCAAAAGGTAGAAGTGCCTTGGCTGAACGCGGACAATATGCCCAACATATGTGCGTCTCCGAGAAAGTGTGACTCAGGTCTAAAAATTGCAACACGCTGCATATTGTCCGCGTTCAGCCAAGGCACTTCTACCTTTTGATGCTTCGCATTCTAAACTTGTCAAGAGGGCCGTTGCTTCCATGTGCCTGGAAGGAGCACTGGTAAAATCTTGTCCGGATAGAATGCAGGAAAGTTTCAGTAATCAGGTCACGCGGCTGTGTTCAGCTGGCTACCCTAGTTCTGTCGTTGTTGCAGTCTCTGAAACCCTCCTTCAAAAACTGAAGGGATCAAGAAGAAACAGGCAGCCGATGGAACAAAGGCCCATGGTTACGCCATATGTGCAGAAGGTTACTCACAAACTTAAGAATGCGGCTAACAGGTACAAGGTACCTATGGTGTTCTCGGCGCCCCGCAAGTTGGCGAGCCTGTGCCCACGAATTTCGACTGCACCGAGGCCCTCCCCGTGTGGGAAGAGGCACGCAAGGCCGTATGTCGCCTGCTCGGTTGGCGTGGTGTACGAGATCCCGCTTAGTTGCGGTAGGGTTTACGTCGGCCAGACAGGCCGGTGCATAAATGACAGAATTAGGGAGCATGAACTTTCCGTGAAAAATAAACTTTCGGCACATTTGCCGGTGCACTGTGGTTCCTGTAAGTGTGAGCCCGGGTTTTCCAGTGTTTCCGTTCTTGGAAAGAGTAATGATACATTAGCGCGTGAAATCATGGAAGCCTACTACATTAAAAAGAAGGGAGATATATGTGTTAGTGACACTTCTGTTGCTCTGCGTGGTGGTGAGTTTGATTTCTTCGAATCTTATATAGCACCCCCCCACAAATCATTAGAAGGGGAGGACGCGATTGACCTCCGCAGGATTCAAACGGGGGTCTTTCCCAACCTGCAAAGATTACATAAAATTTTTCCAACGCTGTATGGGCACGCCTGTCCGTGGTGTAGCGGCTCGCCATCGCTATATCACATATCGTGGGGATGCCTAAACCGACCACCAAATTTAGATACCTTTTTAGGTAAATACAGGCTCTCTAATACTTTCGAGCAATGGGAGGCACAGCTCGCCAGCTCTGACCCAGAGGTACAACTTGCGCTCCTGGGTCACGTCAGGCAGGCGGCAGTAGCCAGTGGAGCCCTGGACTTGGGGCCCCACCCATCGAGCTCATGACCCCTTGTCCCAAACCCTTAATAAAGTTCTTCTTCTTCTTCTTTTTTCGTTTAATCGATATTTTTTTTGTCATTTCTTTTCAATCTTATCGAGTGTTTTTTGACGAGCACGTGAGGTGATGTGCGCGCGCATAGTTGCTACGGCTATTAAAGTAGCTGATGTTCTGAGAATAAAGTTAGTTGCGGGTGACGCCCTTTCTGTTCTGCCTCTAATTTTCTTCCTCGAAGGTTTGCGTCTATTTGTATTTCAGTAAGCATGTACCAACTAGCCCAACGTGCGATGTCAGCGCACGTTAAAGAACAACAGATGGTCAAAATTTCCGGAGCCCTCCAATACGGCGTCTCTCATAATCATATCGTAGTTTTGGGACGTAAGACTCCAGATATTATTATAACAAACTACGGCAAGTTCGCAACCCTATTTACTAGCATAGCTATTTAGAAATCATCGCCTTTCGAATTAAAATCACCGCACAACATTCATATTTTCGCCTCGCGCAGCAAGAAATATTTTGTGCAGGAATTCATCAACTCATCTGAATTGGTTAGTTAACTGTTAACAGCTCTCAAAATTTCTGTGCTAGTTTCGTGTTTAACATCTTCTTTTGTATAACTGATACCACTGATAATAAAGCTACTTGCATTTGTCATGTAAAGCGGTTCATAAAATTTTGCCTTGTTATTCCTGGTTTATCACTTGCTTTTAGTTATTTCCATGTCATTTTTTTTTCAGTAGTATTACTATTATGTTATGCATTGATTGTATCGTGATTGTTAATCAAGCTCGTTCATCATTGCTCACACGTTCGCGTACTTTCGTTGTATTTTTTTGTATTACCCCACTCACGTAGCCATTGGAGGTCCCCTGTCACTTTCTCTGAAATTTTGGGACTTCCTGCAGTAACATTCTAACCATGTAACTGAACTGAATTCATTTAATAAACTTGACTTGACTTTACTTGACATTCACGTGCGGCGCCATGTCTTGGCGGCGGCCGGGTGCCCCGCCGTAACTGAATGGGGGCACGCATAAAAAAATCGTCTCACGGACGGAATATGATTTTGAAAACGGCTTTCGCTTTCAGATACCAAGGAACAACTACAACATTTCCGGTGTATTTCTAATAACGTGCCACAGGCAGCCTATACCTTCCCAGGCAGCTTGAAGATTTTACCACTCGTTTTATGAGAGCTGCCTGAATTTGGGCCCATTTTGGCCTCTTTCCAACTTTTATTGCAAAGCTCAGGAAAGAGTTTTCAAAGACGACTCCTGTTTTCAGATTGGCTGAGAAGCACGCTTTCAATGGATATGCTGCCTTATTTGTAGCTAAAGCCACGTGACTTCCTCAGTTGTTTTTGTTGGCCTTATTCTTGTTGTTCCCGAAGCCCATATCTGCTTCTATTGTATCGGGGTGCGTCGGAACAGCTCGCGGTGCTTACAAAATTTTTTAATACAGTGTTCGGGAGCGTGTGCGGGAGAGCAGGACGAAGAGGGTGCTTCAATGCCTCAAGGAGCCCGCCTCGCCACTCGTGCTTGCAGCGCGCGCGCAATTTTATATTCTGTAGTGGCATCTGGTGGCAGCTTCCTCAACTACGTCAATGTCCCCAATTCCTGGCCATTTTAGCCATAGTCTGCAAAGACTACGCAGCTACCTTGCCTCCTCATCGAGGAAAGCAAAAAAAAAAAAACTTGCTAATGACTTGCAACATCTCCAATCACTGTGGCAGTGAGCGCACCGCAAGTGCGCGTAGTCGCAGTGGCTGGCATTCGAAAATTTCGAATCTCAGTGATCGCAGTTCTGCACAGGGTTGCATTTTTCTACGCCCAACCGCGACAGTGTAGCTAAGTACAAACTAGAAGGACTGACGACTATAAAGTAACATTCAGAAAAACAGCAGTCTTCATCAGAACATCGCGAGGCACGGTTTTACAAGGGCACAGTAGTTCGCGCTTATAACAAACAAACAAACAAACAAACAAACAAACAGACAAGACAAACAATCAAACAACCTCAGACTTAGATACTACTATTGTGATAATAACCCGTATTTTATCTTGTCAGAACTGCGATGCTTATGAGGCACGCCTGATGTGGAGGGCTCCGGAAATTTCGGACCACCTGGGGTTCTTTAACGTGGGCCTAAATTTAAGTACTCGAGCCTCTAGCATTTCGCCGGTATCGAAACGCAACCGCCGCATCCGGGTTGGAACACGTGGCTTTCGGGTTAGCAGCCGAGTACCACATCCACTCTCCCACCACAGCAGCTGCAGTTTCGGGAACACTTAGCTGTCATTGGAGTAAAAGTCGATGCAGTAATGTTGACGCAGGGTAAAAATCGATGCAGGTATTCGAGGTATCTCCGTTTGTTTCGAGACACATAGCATCGATGCTTACAAACAACGAAAGAGGGGGGCATTGTCAGGAGGGAGGGGGGGGCTCATTTCTTTGTATTATTCACAACCATAGGTCGGCGAACTCACTCATGAGTCGACTCACTCGGACTCACTCAGACTCAGATCGAGCCGTGAGTCGGAGTCTGAGTGAGTCCGCGTGAGTAATCTTATGGTGAGTTTGAGTCCGAATGAGTCCGGTTGAAGAAAATTTTCGTGAGTGTGAGTCAGAGAGTTCGGCTCAGGAAAATTTTGGTGAGTCTGAGTCCGAGTGAGTCCAAAGAGCAATATATATTTTTTTGAGTGAATCTGAGTGAGTTCCACTCTTTTTGCCGACCTATGGTCTAATCTTCTAATCTTCAGGCTTACTATCAGCCTTACCTGGATTCAAGTTTTACTCATGCCTACTGTCAACGTCTTCCAAAGCAGTGCCGTTCATACACCATTTCAATATTTATTGATCAGAGGCAAAATTACTTAGGGGGTGCTTTGACCTCCCCCCCCCCCCCCCGCCAGCTCTTTCAGTGAAGTTCTTGATAAATATATCTTATGTAGTCATGTCTTTCAACAACACTGACCTTGCTGGTTTGCGAGCACTCATAACTCGTATTCGAAGGTACTATATCAAAAGGCGCCAAGAATGTGAGCACCATTTACGTGAGATATTGGTGTTAAAGAGCGTTGACATCCATGGTTGAAAAAGCTAATTCTAGGCTAACGGACTCATGAGTCGACTCACTCGGACTCACTCAGACTCAGATAGAGCCGTGAGTTTGAGTCTGAGTGAGCGCGGGTGAGTCATGTTTTGGTGAGTTTGAGTCCGAGTGAGTTCGGTTGAAGAAAATTTTCGTGAATGTGAGTCCGAGTGAGTTCGGCTCAGGAAAATTTTGGTGAGTCGGAGTCCGAGTGAGTCCAAAGAGCAAGGTATACTTATTGAGTGAGTCTGAGTGAGTTCTATTCTCTTTGCCGACCTATGTTCACAACTAACGAAACCGACAGACCGTTAAGCCAAGGAAAGCATAGGAGATATTATCTTAACTGTACTGTAATGATTCTCTCTTAAATTGAAAGGAAGTAAATTAGACGAAAAATCCCCCCTTTCCGTCGGTGGGAGCCGAACCCACAACCTTCGAATTGCATA
Organism: Rhipicephalus appendiculatus; assembly: GCA_030522465.1. Taxonomy (NCBI): domain Eukaryota; kingdom Metazoa; phylum Arthropoda; class Arachnida; order Ixodida; family Ixodidae; genus Rhipicephalus; species Rhipicephalus appendiculatus. Next base: position 70,137 of record JALIZH010022123.1, on the reverse strand, counting down.
GCGAGGGCGTCGTCCCGGCAGTCTTGATGCCTTAGTTAGCATGCGAGGGATTATTGGACAGCCGTCACCTCGTGCGAGTATCACGTGCCCCGTGACGCCCTCTAACAAGAAAAAAAGAAAAGAAAAAAAAAACCGGCAGATCCCACGCACTGTAAGAATCGATGTAATGCGAAGCAGCCAGCAAGGACCAAATCATGTTGTACATAAAATTCAAGGACACTTTGTGCATTCCAAAGTCTGTTCGGCGAAAGCTTGTGGCCATTCGACTGGCTATGCCGTCTTTTTTTTTTTTTTTTTTTTTTACACTCTTAATGGGATGGCACACAAACGGAATGTGTGCGTCTTTTCTTTTTTAAATTTTTTACCGCGATAAGCAGCGAGACGCGAGACAAATCTGCCTCCGTTTCGCTCGCGTGCGTTGTCTCGCGCTTTGCGCATCGTGCAGACGCCATCCGCGTCCCAGCGCCTAAATTGACGGACACTGTGTAAATTCCAAAGTGTGTTTCGCGAACGCCTGAGGACAGGGTCGGTCAGAATGGAACGCGATGCGCGCGTCTCCCTCCTTCCATGATTGGACACGCTGGGCACTGCGACGCTACGACAGCGAAGCGCGAGCGCTGTAGAGTCCGACGCGACCAGCATCCTTGTGCGCCCCGGCGGCCACCTGGCACCGTGCCAGGGCAGGGCCGGAGGGACGGACGGACGGACGGGCGGACTCCGGGAGGACGTGAGCATGAGACATTAAAGGCTTTCGCCTTAATATGCATGTCACGATTTACATGTTAGGACCTGTCGTTTATGTTCGTCATACAGTCACTTCGCGCAATACCTATTTTGGTGTATACCAAGCTAGCGAACTGGACGCAAGCACACCATGAGCGTGGCATGTAAACGGAATTGTAGATGACATGCATGCCAAGATTTTCATGTTACAACGTGCCACTTATGTTCGTTATACAGTCACGTCCCGCAATACCAGTTTTGGTGTATATTGAGCTAGCGAAACGTCCGCGAAAGTGCCATGAGCGTGGCATGCAAGTCATGTTGCACTTGATACGTCATGATTTCCATATTACCACTTGTCATTTACGTTCGTCATACAGTCACGTCATGCAACACGAAATTTGGTGTATATCAAGCTAGCGAAACGTCTAGAACGTGACATGAGCGTGGCATGCAGTCATGTTGCACATGACATGTCATGATTTCCCAATTACCACTTGGCATTTATGTTCGTCATACAGTCACGGAATGCCAAATTTGGTGCATATCAAGCTAGCGAAACGGCCGTCAGCGCACCATGAGCGTGGCATGTAAATCATGTTGTACATGACATGCACCTCATGATTTTCATAATACCACCTGTCATTCGTGTTGGTCATGCAGAAATGTCTTATCTTACCAATTTTTGAATATATCAAGTTAAGAAAACGGCCTCAGTAGCACTACGGTCATGGCGCGTAAATCATACTTTTCATGACAAGTTAATCATGATTTTCATGATATGACCAGTCATTCACGTTCGTCATGCAGTCATGTTATGCCATACCAATTTTGGTATAAATTCCACGAACGATACTGCCAGGCGAGCACAAAGTCGTAGGCGGATAGATAGATAGATAGATAGATAGATAGATAGATAGATAGATAGATAGATAGATAGATAGATAGATAGATAGATAGATAGATAGATAGATAGATAGATAGATAGATAGATAGATAGATAGATAGATAGATAGATAGATAGATAGATAGATAGATAGATAGATAGATAGATAGATAGATAGATAGATAGATAGATAGATAGATAGATAGATAGATAGATAGATAGATAGATAGATAGATAGATAGATAGATAGATAGATAGATAGATAGATAGATAGATAGATAGATAGATAGATAGATAGATAGATAGATAGATAGATAGATACGCTCAAAGTCGCCGAAGTTCGCTAAGAAATGCTTCGCATTTAAAAAAGGCGTTCCACCCTTACTGCCAGGGCCACGGGTGGCGCTAGCAAACACCTCCAGGTATTAAGCACACATAAATATCCTGCAAAAAAGTGGATGATGGTGCACCCTGCGTCGTAACTCAAATGATTGAGCATAGTACGCCTAATTCGAAGGGTGCGGAATTCAGATCCCACCGACGGAAAGGGTGATTTCTTATTAACTTTCATTTCAATTTCAATGAAAATCACTACACTGCAGTTAAGAAACCACCAATGACGTGTCCTGTGGTTTTCATGGCTTAATCGTCTCTCGGCTTCGTTAGTTATGCCTTACAAAATATTTCCAGCCAAAATTAAAAGTTAACGCAGGGAAGAGAAACCTCGGCTGTATTCTAAAGAAATCGACACAAATTTTGAATTGACGCAATCAGAGGTTACAAACTGTTGTCGCAGGAGCTTCTTAATGCTGCGCGAACTCAGTACCAATGTCGCACAACGCGAATATTCATGAACACGGAGAAAAAGTTCCACGTGCGCTAGAAAAATCAAGACGCAAAACGCTGCGTCTTCGACTCTGAAAAATGACTCAGAATAAGAGAGCGGAGCTAGTTGGTAAGTATTCGTTTTAAAATACAGGGCGTCTCGACTTCTTTCTTGTGTCCGTGTTTGCACGCCCTGTCTTTTAGAATGAATAATGGCTCCTCGTTACTTTCTATGAGCAAATGATGGAACGTATTTGCGAAGCACTGCTCCTTTGGAGAATGGTCTGTTGGGCGAGTTGGTATTCCATGTTTCAAGAAAAGTGCGCGAAAAGCGTGGACGAAGAGAGACGGGAACAGCACAAGCGCTTTAATCTTCCTTTGGAGGAAGATTAAAAGTCAGCAAAGTCAGACTACGTACAAGACAGCACAACCAGCTGCGTACTGACGACCGTTACTCATAGAGTCAATTTAATCCGGCTTTCTTTCTCCATTAAAAACAATAAATAAATAAAGATACTAAGGAACGTTCGCCGCTCTAAAAAATACATTAGCGCTTATTTTTTAGTGTCAAATCATACCTCGTGGGTCTTAATTGAGTGCTTACGTTTGCACCGGTTGTGCCTCTGCGCGTTCGTTTACCGGTGTGGGACGTTCCTTTTTTCCTTAATACCCGATTAACGTTTGGCTTCTTCCATTTGATTTCCTTCCCTCGATTAGCGCTGTCTTGCGGCCGCCACCGCCGGCTTGGCTTGGCTTGGCTTGGTACTGGCTTGGTTGCCTTTTGTCAGTCGCCCTCTTCCTGAAGATTAAGCCCGACGTTCGGCAAAGTATTTAGTAAAGACGAAATGCCGTCCGTGACATGTGGTTTTCTTCCGGCGTCACGTCTCCATCCCATCCCGATACGCTAATGGAATTACCGCTGTACCATGTTATACGGCGGCTGCTCTGATTTTGCTGCTTCGCTTTTTGTTGTGTCTTTCTCGGCGAGCATTGGTGCGGATCGTTTTCCTTGGTTAGGGAAAACGGACGGAGAAAAAAAAATCGTTTCCACTCTCGCCCGGATTGCTTCATTCGCGGTTTTGATCATTTTTGTTTCTTTATGTTTTGTTCCTCCTTTACCGGAGAACACGACTGGCAGCCTGAGAGCCTCGTCTAAAAAAAAACTGTAATTGACGCGGCCGCGGTGCGGAGGCACTCAAGAGCCCATTAGAAGCAATGAGAAATGTTTCCTTTCTTTATATCTCTTCCTCATCCGCCTACCGCACACCCTCCCCCATTTTTTTTTCCTTAATTCAAAACTTTCCTAACGGTAGTTAGTAGAAGGATCAGCGTGTACTGAAAGTTAAGACGTCGTACAAAGTATCCGCAATGCGCCTTCGCACGCAGCATTTTGAAAGAGCGGGAGCGGCTTTTCCAATGCGGCACTCGGGCTCGCGTAGAAACATCCCGCGTGGCAATAAGAGAATGGTGTGTTTCAGCAAAATTCAAAGCCACGCCAAACTACGCTTAGTACTTAACATGCGTTCCTGTCTGGCTGCATATGTGCTTAGGAGCGTGCATTACGACCTTATTCACTTCCAACACGCATTGCAGTAACGAGCGGCTATAGCTGTCTATAGCAATACAGCGCTCTCGGTGTCGTCGCGTTAGCAATTCTGTGCGCCTTAGATCGCATCTGAATTCGCGCGCAAATATGCGCTCTCTATAGATGCGATGCCTAATGTCCCATTCGTGTAGTCTGTGCGATACGTTAAGTAGTGATATGCGCAGCTGTGTAGAAAGCATGCTCGCTCCCTTTTCTCCGTGCGTTATAAATAAGATGTCGGTGTACTCGGATCGTCGATTTGTATAGGTCTCATTCATTGTCAATCTCGTGGAAGCGAGTGCTTACTTTGGAGGCGACGCTTGCGCGTAGAGGCAGCATGTTCGTCCGGTTAATGGAACGGCACAAATTGAGGAGGGGGAGGAGGAAAAAATCACGCCATATCCACGAAGTGAATGATGATGAGTGGGCGAAGCTCGATCGTTTTCATCCATGGCAGAAAGAGAATGTGTGGTCTGGAACGCGCTTATACTTCATGGTCATCAGCGTCATCGTCATCGTTATCACGTGTAGTGGGTACATTCCACTATACTGGAACGCGCTTATACTTCATCGTTATCACGTGTAGTGGGTACATTCCACTATACTGGAACGCGCTTATACTTCATCGTTATCACGTGTAGTGGGTACATTCCACTATACTGCGTCATCGTCATCTTTATCACGTGGAGTGGGTACATTCCACTACACGTGGCTACCTACCTACCTACTACTACTACTACTACTACTACTACTACTACTACTACTACTACTACAGAGGAGGGACAGACCCACACCCTAAGGAGCTTCGCCCCTAAAACGAAGGAAAGGCAGGGGATGTGGACCATAAACACTCGGGCCGGCAGCGATGATGAAATGGCGCACTCTTAATAAAAAAAAAGTGAATATGTGTGACTCCTTTTGGAGAGTACTGACTTGCCACGTGTATGACTCTCTTTGAACAGACACATTAACTCTCTTGTGAGTCACGCGACTCTCCGAAGACAGTATATTGACCTCCATTGAGAGTTGACGTGTCTCCTTAAAAAGTCATAATCTCGGCAAGCAATAACTAAAAATGAAGTCAAAGGACTCTTTTTTTTTTTCTTAGTGTAGCGCGTCCTCCAGCAATTGAGGGAGGTATTGGGATCGATTCGAAAATTTACAAAGCGGATTTAATTGGCACGACGCTATCACGCTGAAGGACTGTGGTGCACAAGATGTGTAGAAAAACCCTGCGTTTTTTTTGTACCACTATTCCTCTATCGCGTTCTGCTCACGGTACGAGAAAGCCTGCCTAAGGCTTTGAGGGTAAACGGGTGTCATGGAAGCGCCTAGAAAATTGCACTGAAGCGCGAAAGGGTGAAAGAAAAGGAGAGACTATTCGTTACAGGGCGAAATCGAGACAGTGAAACGGAAGAGAAGCATAGCCGGAGGTAATTACAATTGTAATTACAATGGGTCTGTGGTCGAAACGATAATTCACATCCCGAACCTCTGTCATCAGTGACGCGGGCCTAGCCAACGTGGCTATAACTATACAATATTCGAGCAATATGGAATGAAAATAGAATGAAAAGAAACATGCGCAGCTAAGGAGGGGCCCTACAGCGGCTTCGTGGCTGCATTGGGAAGTCCACGCATAGTGAGTAAAACGCGATCTCGGATCCCACTGTCTTCGAGTACTTCTCATCTTCATTCCTCCTTTGATAGATTGACTTCGATTTAAGATAAGAGCTACTGATTTTCTTTATGGTTATCTAGGCCATTACCTGAGGTGCCTGGTTACAGAAGCAGGTATGGCAATGTGAGTGCTCGACAGGTAATCGCTTGACCCGCAACAGAAACTAGGAGTTATAAGGCACTAGCTTTATGTTTTTCTTTTTCCTCACTGACTACACGAGCGGTGACGTGGCTGATGCATTGGTCGACTCAGCGGACGCGTGCCTTCGCTGTCGGAAGAGAGCTTCTTTCTCTTTGGTGCTCTAGTCACGTAGTTCGAACATGGATATGCACTGGAACGAATTCTCGTCGCGGTCCCGAGATCTACAAAAGAATTTGTAGACTTATTTATGTATATTTTCTTTTCTGCCACAGATGGTGTATAGGTACATTGCGCGAGATTCCTAAACCGTTTTTGTGTTGTAGTGCGCTCGTCTCCTCATGACGTCAAGCAAGTTTGTGCGACGCTGTTGATCTCCCTGCTCTTTTATATGCCAAGCATTTCTTTGCGTACTGCAGGCACCTTTTAGCGTGTCTTTCTTTCTTTCTTTCTTTCTTTCTTTCTTTCTTTCTTTCTTTCTTTCTTTCTTTCTTTCTTTCTTTCTTTCTTTCTTTCTTTCTTTCTTTCTTTCTTCCTTTCTTTCTTTCTTTCTTTCTTTCTTTCTTTCTTTCTATCTATCTATCTATCTATCTATCTATCTATCTATCTATCTATCTATCTATCTATCTATCTATCTATCTATCTATCTATCTATCTATCTATCTAGCCGCCTACGTGTGGGAGCTCTCGTGATCATCCCCTTAACTTTAGGTAAACCAAAATTAGAATGGGAAGGTAAGATGGTCTGACGAATATGACTCAGTGGTCATTACATAATTAATGTGACAATCCCGCCACGTACGTCGTCAAACCCTTCCCGCCAGACGCGTGTGGCACATACCCGCATACCACGGGCGGGTATGTGCCACAGGTATGTGGGTATGTGCCACAGGTGATTGACAGTTTATATCTACCCAGGAACGGCGAGAACAGACTAGCACTTTTAACGCGAGAGCGTTATGAAGAAGCTGACGGCGGCAGCATTGACCAGACGAATTCAAAGAACAAATGTCAGGGTCCCAACAGGAATCGCACCCCAGTATTACGCGTGGCAATCAAGTATTCTAGCACAGAGCCACGCCAAGTCTCGGAACTGCTTTTCAAATACACACTAACGTTCGTGAAACGTCAATGGTGGTTGCACTGCTGGCTATCCAATTTGATAAACATGACACATGTATTCCTTTGATACAGCCGTCACGTCGGGTTAACGTCAATGCTAGTTAAGCGCCATCCACTGAAGTTGATTTATGTAGAAGTGTCCAGGGCTACCATCTTCGCGAACCCAAGCGCTACATATCAGCTTACCGCTTCTGCTTTTGCTAATATCCTTGTTGCTGTTGGCATTGTTAGGCAACTGTAAACGACTGCTTATACTATAAATCATACGCGACTGTTCAACATATGTCTGTGCGTACAACATTTGCACATATTTTTGGCGTCATTTCGTAACGTTTCACTCACTAAAAAATTACAACACAGTCACCCTCCCTCCGCATGCTTCGCATAACATCGATTCCCAAGGTACGTGGGATCTGCCGAATTTTTGGCTGTGTGTGTGTGTGTGTGTGTGTGTGTGTGTGTGTGTGTGTGTGTGTTTGTGTTTGTGTGTGTGTGTGTGTGTGTGTGTGTGTGCGTGTGTGCGTGCGTGTGTGCGTGTGTGCGTGCGTTCGTGCGTGTGTGCGTGCGTGCGTGTGTTGTGTGTGTGTGTGTGTGTGTGTGTGTCTGTGTGTGTGTGTTTGCATGAGTGCGTGCGTGTGCCTCTGTGTGTGTGCGTGTGTGTCTGTATGCGCGTGCGTGCGTGCGTGTGTGTCCTTTTGCGCGGGCGTGTGTGCGTGTCTGGGTGTGTTTGTGTGTGTGTGCGTGCGTGCGTGTGCCTCTGTGTGTCTGTGTGTGTACGTGTGGGCGTGTGTCTGTGCGTACGTGCATGTGCCTATGTGTGTCTGTGTGCGCATACGTGTGCCTCTGTGTGTCTGTGTGCGCGTGCGTGTGTGTCTGTGAGTGCGCGCGCGTGTGTGTGTGAGTACGTGTGTGTGTACGAGTGTGTGTGTGTGTGCGTGTGCGTGCGTGTGTGAGTGTGTGTGTGTTTGTGAGTGTGTGTGTGTGTGTGTTTGTGTGTGTGTTTGTGTGTGTGTGTGTTTGTGTTTCAGAGCATGAAAGTTATTTTAATAAGCCTGCGTTGAGGGCGAATGTAAAAAAACTTTTATCATTTATACTTTTCCACTTTATTAATTAAACGTTAATTAAAAAGCACGTCCCACCTGTAGCTAGCGGTTCAGTCTGTCTGTCCTAAAGGCTCCGCAGGAGGTCCTCCGCGATGAATCAGTGATTACGCTGCTCGGCTGCTGACCCGAAGGTCACGGGTTCGATCCCGGCTGCAGCGGTTGCATATGAGATGGCCGATTGCCAGAGGTTGCATATGAGATCACAAGGGCCGATTCTGGCACCGTAGTTGTGCGCCGCCGCCGCCGCCGGTGTCCGTGACCGCTGTCACTCGAAATAAGAAAAAACTAAACAAATAAAAAATACCGAGGACAGAATGGGAATCGAACCAGGGTCCTCTGCGAGAAAGCCCAGTACTCCACCACTGAGCTACGCCGGTGCTTGAAGCTCCGTTGCAAACTGACCCTATGGAGGCTTCATGTCTGGTAAGGAATCGCGTTAACAAGTGTAATACAGCGTTTTAGACTAGTAAAGTAACAACCAGGCGACACGCGATGCGAATTGCGTAATGAGTGGATCGTTAAATACTCCGACCAATTACAAAAGCTTCAGGCATAATTCTTCATCGTATAGACAGCCACAGCATCAACAAAGTGCACATAATGCCTTACAAGTGTGTAGCGGGAACCACGCTTTTCCGAAGAATGACGAATAATGGCATAGTGGACGCTTTCCCACTGCACAAAAATTATGATGATTTATGGCGTGGTTGGTACCATGCAAGTGGGCTTTTGTAGCAGTTGCCCCAGGAGTGTTCAAAAAAGGCTCTAAAAAGGCCGCTCTTCCAACTTTCGCTGTGGCTGTGCTGCGCGTTCCGCGCAGGCCTGGCCATTTTTTTTCTATAAGTGTTGTTTGCTTTTATTGCGAGATCAATTATATGGACACTCTCGGTCGCCGTCATGTTCCGAAAATGCATATGTATGTATATATATATATAAAACACAAAGAAAGATAAATCAGAAATAAAAAATTCCGAAGCACCCGACCGGGGATTCGAACCAGCGTCCCCTCGCTCCGCAGAGCACCGCTTTAGACAACTCTACCACGCGCCATACATGCGCCGGCATAATAACGGCGAGCTGTTTAAGCTGTATTCACACGGCGGATGCGATCGCGGACGAATCAGTCACGTGACATGTGACCTGATTCGGATCTCTCCGCAGGTAGCATTCACACGACAGGGGGGGAATTCACGCTGCAAGCGAGGATTTCGGCATTGCTGCTCGAGGATCCCAACTGTGATTTGGGCCTCCGTCGTTTCACGAATCGCTCCGCGATGACCGAAGCGGGAACGCGGGAACGACTGATGCAGGGTGACGTAGTGCGCAATCCGCGGGCTCGAATCGCGATTTGGTCCGTCGTGTAAATACAGCTTTATATACACCATTTACCGCTGGTTGTACGCAGATCTCGGAGGAGCCTGAGCGTGTTCTTAATTACGCAACGATGCTACATTTTCTTTTAAATTGAAAACTGCCGTTGAGACCCGCACGAAAAAGTCGCCCATTTCTGTAACCCCTCGCGATGTGGAAAAAAAAGAAATTAAGGCAGCTTCGCTCTATTGGTGCCAAGCCTGAAGGAAGTGCGGAGCTGGGCAGCCTTCTTTGTTTCGCTTCGGTTTTGTCTTTCTTTCCACCTCCCCTTCTTTCTGTTTCTCATTTCGAGTTTTTACTGGTTTTTTTTTTCTTCATTTGTATTTATTTCTATTTTCCTACGTATTTTTTTTCTTTCTCTCTCTCTCTGTATTTCTCGCTTGCTTCCTCTTTGAATTTCTGTACGGGGTTTGTGTTGTCATGTTTCCCTAGCCACAGTAGTAATGTCCACGCTTTATATCATCATCAAGGGTCTCGAAGAACATTCTTTATTCTGAGGTATGAAAAATAAAGCTTCCGCCCACACCATAAGCATATAGCAGGCAGGCTCCAAAAACAAGAAGAAGACTTCTCTTTGGCGCTTGCTCGCGCTCGATATGCTAGAGCTGGCTATGCTATATGTGGTTTTGGGCGCGTTGCGCCAAGCGACGACGACAGCATACGACAGCATACGAGAGCCTGGCCTCCAAAGTGCTCCGCACTTTAAAGAACGACGGGCGCACCTTGCGTCAAACGCCACCGCGTGGCAGGAGAAGCAGAGGAGTCACTCCACTTGCCGCAGTTTAAAAGAAAAAAGTCACAGTTTCACCGCAAGGGTGAAGCAATGAATGCGATAGCAAAAAATTGTAATGTTATACGTAGTGAGGCTGGCAGCTAACTCTTTTTGGATCCGATCTCACGCAACTCTAGAAAACGCTTGTTTAAGAGAATTCTCTTCGCGTTGAGAGCGCAGTACGTAGAAGGGTACAACGACCCCCCGCTGTAGAAGGGGAGATAACGCGCACGCCCGCGCTCGTAAAATCGAACGTCGACCCCCCCCACCCGCGGTCGGCCGCCGAGAAGGGGAGTAAAGCGCGCGCCCCCCGCTCGTAAAATCGAAGGTCGCTCGAGGGACCCCCCCCTCCCCCCCCCCTCGCATCTTTTCACGCTCACGAACGACGAGCGGGGTTATACATATACATATACGGCAAATGACGCCGACGGCGAAAACCAGCCGCGAGTGTCCATATAATTGCTATCGCAATAAAACAAATATGTAAGAGCGTCGAGTTCTATTGGTTCTGCATAATCGACATTTTCAGCTCGCAGCTCAAAAACAAGGACGTAACAACTGTGAGAGTTGCGCAATGCAAATGAGTTCTGCGGAATCCCGCAAGGTGGCGGAAGGGTTAATTTTTTTTGCACATCGCGCCCACGGAGGTTCTGCCCAGCCCACGAGGTTGAACAATAGAGAATAGCCCACCAGTGGCGTAGCCAGGAGGGGGGGGGGGGTTCAAGTTCCCCCCCGAAATTTTTCAGTTTTGCTTGCGTATATACGCACACACACATACAAACGCATGCACGGACGAACATACATAAAGTATGGTTGAACCACCCCCCCCCCCCCCCGCGAAAAAAATTTCTACGCTACTGCAGCCCACCACATACAATGAGATTTCTACCTGGGCAGGAAGGTGTTCCCCCCCTCCTCACAGAAAACTATAGGCGAGCATACTTCGTCTAGGCTTACATACTTGAAGAGCAAACATAGCTGGAAGCAGGATGAACGTGGTTGCAGCTAGATGTGTGCGCCGTGGCGGTTTCGACCGGCGGCGGCGTGGGGGGTCGATCCGAGTCGGCGGCGGCGGCGTCGTCGGCGCACGCCGAGTATATCATCGGCGGCGGCGCACGGCCATTTTTCGTCGGCGGCGGCGGCGCCGGCGGCGTGTAAACCGAAACTACAAGTTTCAAAAAGCTATTTTACTGCATCTTCTTTGTTTAGTTAGCTGAAATTCAGGGCTTTTAACACTAAGGGCTGAGAGAACAGCATATATATGTACTAGAAGTCAGAGAACTGCATGGCAAACGTTTCTTAAATATTTTGTTTTTCGGCGTGCACATAGAAAATAAAAAAAAAGAATGGGTGAGAGGGCACTTATCTCAAGTCATGTACAGTGTATTAATCATTTCTGAGGTTTCACGTACCGTGACCACTATATGAATATGAAACACGCCGCAGTGGACTACTCCGGAAGTTGCATGCACGGCTCTTTGACGTGCAGACATCATTTAGCGTCCGTCAAAATGCGAGCATCAGAGACCGCGCCACCGCGGCACGTGGCAATGTTGAATGTGTGTTTATTTGTTCCATAAATGTGCAGCACAGCTTCTTTTTTTTGTACCGTGGTTGTATGTGTTTTACAAGATTCATGGCGGTAAGCTGTTGGCACATAGTTCGAAAGAACGACGAACCCAGCCTTGAAGGATGCGTACGCAACACGAGAAAATTTCACGAACACACAAGCTGCGACTATTTAGTCAAGAGTTCGATGAAAGTTCGTCTGGTCAGGTATCATGATGAGGATGTTGCACTGACCAAGTCAAGGTGAAAAACACAGAGACGTTTCGGAACCCATACGGGTTACTTGTTCACACTAAACAGGCAAGAGCCGGTATACCTTAATTACATTTCTCTAAAGTAGGTTAAACCTCTTTTCGTGATAACGATATGGAAGGTACACAATCATGACCATGTTTTTTTTTCGCTTGATATGCTTCAATCAGTTCCCTCGTATTTCGTGGCTGGGTATCGTTAATTATATAATTAACATAATGATAATTATTGAAATAATTAAAATATATCATTAAATGATATATCATAAATTAAAATGTAATTAATTAATATAATTATTTAATTAAAAACGGATGACCAATCTCACACTGCAATGAGCAGGCATGTCTCCTCCCCCTGATGCGGCGGACGTTTCATGTTCTTTCAGCGCCCCGTCTGTCCTATACACTCTACCACAAGGAAACGGCATGCGATACATGACGTTTGTGATTCATTCGGTGAATAATTGACTTGGCGAGTACTGCAAATGCTCCTTGATTTCTGGTTTTCAATGCTTGCACAAAATCGTGACAGCCTGACATCGCTGAAAACGTGGCAGCTTCCACTTGCCTACTGTCCTCACTTTCACGGGCACCTGACATACCATGTTTCTTTTTTTAACTTGTTGTAAAGGCACCTGGCAAGTCTCCCCAGGTGCCACCTAATCCAGTCCCTGCACATGATGTTGTAAATATGCGTGACCCCCCCAAAAATGACTGCCAATCGAGGCAGTGACGTCCGTTCTACGCCCGCACCTAGAGTGCCTTGATGTCCTCCTCGCCCGAGGAGGAAATCGAGGCACTCTACCCGCAGCTAAAGTTCCAGCAGTGTCATTTGCTTTGCCGATAGTGTGGTGCATTTTAGCCTGAACAATGGGCGCCGTCAACAAGAGCCCTATCCACGGTGATTTCTCTGACACCGTGACTCCAACCAGCAGCGTGATTTTAAAAATGTTTCCTCTCCTGCTGAATTAACGAGTAGCGTTTCTCTCCCCCCTTCTTTCACTTTTTTGTTCGGCATCTGCGTAAACAGAGCTAATCGCGAAGGCCGTGAATCACATGTCTTCGGCGCAACTTCTTTCTAGAAAGGGTCCTAAGAGGAAAAGAAAAGGGGGTTTTCTGAAAAGTACTTTTACTTTTGCCAGAGTGTTAGGAGGGATTTTCCTACATTTTTAGAGAAGCAGAGTAGCTGTGTACGCACACCAGTGGTGTAGCCAAGGGGGGGGGGGGGGGGTTCAAACCCCCCGAAATTTTTCAATTTTGCTTGCGTATATATGCACGTACACATACAAACGCACGCACGAACATACATAAAGTATGGTTAAACCCCCCCCCCCCCCCCCCCCGAAAAAAATTTCTGGCTCCGCCACTGACACACACGTGTACTGATGTGGTCGGGGGTCTGCCCATAGGACCGGAACCAGCCATGTCTCAAGGAGAAGTCGAGCAGAGTAGCCGGAGCTGATATCAGGAACGTTTATTTACAGTATTTACATGGTAGCGTGATTTTACATGATGCTGGAAGATCTCTGGAGCGTCTCGGCGCTCGCGTTTTAAGGCCTTAGCCTTCCCAAGATTCCCTGCACGGGAAAGCAATAAAGTCCAGGATAGTCCAATCAAGATGTCGTCTTGATCTCCGCCTCAAAAATGGGAAGGTCAAACACCGCCTCCTTCCCAACCCTGGAAAGAGGGAAGAGGCACGCCCAGTTCGCCCGGCGGCGCGGGAGATGAGTGCACAGAACACAATACGGCCTCGCACTGCACTGCACAATGACCTGGCCGAGGTGACGCACATTCCTGTAAACCAGCCGTGTAGTCAGGTGCAGCGATGGCTCCTCGACAGCGGCTGCGACGCAGGTGCCTCCCAGTCGGGCCACGAAGGCACTTCGGAGTGTGGGAAACGTATCTCCCAAGTTCTCGGCTGATTGTTCGGTGCGTCTCGTAGCACGATGAACAAAGCAAGCAGCCTCGCCTGCAAACAGCCCCTCCTAGGTCATAGAACCGTCAAAGTCGGTTGGGTGAGTCCAAAGGGGTTTGACGAGGTGCGCCGACGGCCCTGAAGGGTTCAGAGCATGATTGCCGTGTTGTCGCCGCTACAGGTGCTCTTCGGGGAACGCTGACCCGGGAATAAAGCAGGGCAGACTGGTGAAATAATTCCGATCGTCCAAGTGGCTCCAAGCCATAAAGTCCGATCATAACAGTACTCCGTGTCGAAGGAACGCCTCTAGAACCGCTGATATATCTCTACCGAGTCAAATGCCTATGTATGTCATATAGATTTTTTTTTATTCGGCAGTTTTCTCAATTATTCGATTAATCGTATGCAGGTGATCTATGGTAAAACACTATCATAAATGCAGCTTCTTCTCTAGGTACATTAACCCTTTGTCGGTCGTGCTATATTTTTGACATGGTAATACAAAAACCGGCTGTGCTTTATTGATATAGACTAGAAAGAAATAGTATGAAACAAATTTCATCAAAATGAAACCAGTAGTTTACTGAAAAAAAGTGGGACATATATGTCCCACTGACTTATGAGAGTGTTTTCAAAAAGTGGGAAAACACTGTCCCACTGCCTCATGAAGGCACCATCTCTCGATTGCATCAACGGGAATTTTGGGATGAAACGGCCGAAGCAAGTGGCACAGAGTATCACTTCTAAAGTTGTGACGAGAAAAGTTGTGCGGACCTCATTTGAGCAGGAGAACGCCGCCTGCAGTTGCGTCTCTTGAGCCTTCAAACCGCTGTGGTATGTCCCTGTAAAGCTTACTTCACCGCATGCATCGACCACTTTTTTTTTGTCTATTTGGCTGTGCTAGCTTTAGCTGTTGAAATTTTCGAGTACAGATGTTATCCCTGAACATGTGGCTACATTTCAAGAGGTATATAATATCGAGAAAAATATTTCCACGCATTAATATCCGCAATTGCGCTGCGCGATTAGCGGGATAATTTTCAAGGGGATTGTTCCGATGCATTTATTGGTCAAGTTATTTCGCAAATTTACAAAAACACGTGATGACTGGAAGCTAAGATCATCTCTCTCAAAAACTAGAAAAGGAGGATATTATCTGGCATTGTGATTGGTAGGTTCTATGTATCTCAAAAAGAGGAAAATTCAGAAGCGATCATAAAAAATTGACCGAAATTCAACGCTATTGTAACACTACATGCGCCCTTCGAAAGCGTGGTAAAAGAATTTTTTTCGAGATTAGGATGACTTAGGTAAGATATGAGTGACTTAATGTTGCGCTAATTGCAACGGGTGATGTCGGAGAATTTTTTTTCTGTAGACGGAAAAGTGGGACGTATGTGTCCCACTGCCGCACAAAGGGTTAAAGTGAAGTGTGGCGCTTATCTTATTCGAAATTCAAATGATCTTCCTTAATATCCTGTACAACATGCTGAAAGGAGGTTGATCGGTCTCGTGGGCGAAAGGTGCAACATATCTTTTGTTCACGTCGCGCGTTGATGAAGACCTTTCGTGCATGTGCATGATGGGAAAATATCGGGAGAAGAGGAAGGATGGGAGGGTGGTTGTTACGCCCGCATGACGATTATTGTGATTATCTTTAGCGATCTGCTTAAAAAGAAACCAACGAAAAACACGGAGACAGCGTAGGAACCAACCAGGGCAAGTGTTGGACTTACAACTAAATGTTTATTAAAGAAACCCCACACACAGGAACCAGCAGCACATGCGTAAATAGGCTATCAGAGCTTTCTCACGTTGCACAATTCACAGTACAAAGCCAAGAAACGTGTCAAGGTGGCACAAACAGGCTATTTGCACGAAACACGACGATATCAACGCCACGTGCACCGTTATCTAGAACCGCAAATTCTTTATCTGTGAGGAAAACTGGGGGATCACTCACACATGACACTTTGCCCCCTATATATATATATATATATATATATATATATATATATATATATATATATTTCAAAGGCTCCACAAGTTTCACGTTTACTCTTATTTCTTCCTTTGCCAGTGACACTCACTGATTTGAAATCAGGGGCGCAGCCACAGCCTTTGCGGCGCAGAGGCACGTAAGTTTCGAAATTCGCTTGTTATGGGACCGTGTGTACAGCGGTCAGACGGGCCGATGATTCAATGACAGGCTGCGTGAACACTGCAATCTACTCCCTACGGGCACTGGTGGAAACTTACCTCTGCGCCCCTGATTTCACATCAGTGAGTGTCATTGGCAAAGGAAAAAATAAGATTGAACGTGGAGTTATTGATGCCCTCAAAAGAAAACAAGGCAGGGCAAAGTGTCATCATGTGTGAGTGATCCCTCAGTTTTCCTTACAGATTAAGAATTCACGGTGCTATACATAGCGGGTCCACGTGGCGTCGTCATTTCGGTGTTTCATGGAAACGTGCTGTTTGTACCACCTTGACATTCACCATGGCTTTGTAGTGTTAAGTGTGCAACTGTGAAACGGGTCAGATAGCCTATATTTATGCATGCGCTGCTGGTTAAAATGTGTATGGGGGGCTTAATTCTGTAATAATCATTTAGTTCGAAGTCCGGGGCTTGTACTGTCTGGTTGTTTTCCTTCACTGTCTTCGTGTCTTTCGCTGGTTTCCTCTTCTGAATATTATGAACCAACTCGCCCAGCAACCTACGTTAATGATGTCCTGTTTCAAACACGATTGTGACAAATCGGCGTGTACGCTAATTAGTCGAATTGAGTCCGAGGTAGAACAGGCGAAGGAAAGGCGCATTACTCGGTTTGATAGTCTGGCGTGGAGTATCGCACTGAGTGCAGGTCAAAGTGGAGGAAACACAAGACATTATACACCCACACTTTAGGGTTACGTCCGCATTCATGTTCTGTGCGTTACTTCACACGAGCTTTATTGTGATCACCATCTCGTCCAATTGTCGACCTTGCTGAACCTGCCAACCTATAGGTTTGGGATCGTTTCTGTTTGATAAAGCATTTCATCTATTGTCCTTTTCCCTTTCTTTATTCATTAAAGGTCATGTGTTCCAGTTTTTAAACTGATTCTTTCTAAATATATATACCCCAAAATAGCTAGCTCTTGCTCTCTCCATTCCAAGCCCCCGCCCTTCCCCTTTGAACTGCCGTTGTTACTTGGCTCGCTTTCACAGACATATTTATTGTTATTCCAACACCAACTCTCCACACATTTTATTACTATTCAGAGCCCACCTCATATAATACATATTGTGTGAGAGGTAGCAGACTCGTCAGCCCGAGTATGTCAACAGTCCTCGCCAAACACCACCGTTGCCGCTTGTCACAGACTTGGATTCGCTTAACTACGGTGAGCTCGAAAGTAGCTTAAAATTCACGTTTATTTTGAATCCAACACTACCTTTCTTAAGAGCACCGAACAAGTTTTCTGGTCCAGTTATTTAACTTGAAGCAGCAGGCGAATCAATTGCGATGCGTTTGCCAAGTGGGCATAATTAAGAAAAGACCGAGTATTTACTGGTGGCAGAAGGCGTCAAATAAAGGTAGGTTTACTGAAAAAAAAATTATCGTACTTAAATGGCGCGCCGATCGCGCCGAGAGAACACGTCGGCGGCGGCGGCGCGCCGATCAGTTGGCGTCGGCGGCGGCGGCGCAGCGAAAACTGTCGGCGGCGGCGCGCCGACGTCTCGGCGCACACCTCTAGTTGCAGCTCACACAACATGGACGCTAAAGGCAGCGCTGCGAAGTTGAAAACATGGAAAACAGGGATGACACAGACGAAGCGCATCTAATGACTAACTGAGTTAAACATACAAAGGAGAGGGCACAGTGGACAAACAACGCATAAGCCAACATGGTTGCTAACAATGTAGTAAACACGTGCATTTATCCTTGCAGTCACGTTCGAGTTCGCGGTGGACAACCGGCTGCAGTTCCTAGATTTGGAAATCAGTGCTTGGTTTGAGCACACTTGTTGGATGTACAAGACACGTAGTGGAAAAGCTATCATGCCATATGATTCTAATCATACGAAACTCGTAAAAGGAGGCACAGAATGAGCGCAAGAATGAATTGCAAATAAGGCGCTTGAAGATGAGTGGTTTTACTAACGGGGTCTTGTTGGCAGTGGCGGAATGCCGCCTGAAGTATAAGACAGGCCCGGGAAAGTGAAAGAAAAAAAAAAAAAAACAAGAATCTAGTAGTAGTGTTGCCGCACATGCACACAAGCGCACAGAGATTAAACAAAAGACTGGCTTCCCGGTATGACGTCCAGGTGGTATTCTCGGCGCCCAAACATTGGTAGGGTTGTGTCGAAAAATCAACTTTCAGTCGAAAAGTCAACTTCCAGAGCAGTGAAGATGACACCCGAGATGCAACATGTAAAGTCAGATATGTGAAGAAATTTGTTGAGTGCAAGGTAGGAGTAGTCTATATAGGATTCATTTGTCCTGCGGGGCATCCTACATTGGACAGACGGGCAGGTGCCTCAACAAAAGGCTTCAGGAACACAAAAAGTTGTGTGGTAGAAATGCAGTCGAGGGGAATCTTGTGCAGCACTGCTCTGCTTCTAAGTGTAACCCTAATTTCAGTGACACTACTATTTTGGCGCACAGCAGAGACAAAATTGGAAGAATCGTAGAAGCATACTGTATGCTGTCGGGGAAGTTTGGCGCATGCGCCAAACTTCCTTCGACAGCCCTTACAGATAGACAAGTGGCATTTTAGCGAAGCAAATATAAATTTAATAGGAGCACATGTTCCATCGTGGATACAGATATGATGCAGAGCATACGTAATGTTTAAAATAGATAAATGCACGTGTTTACTGCACAATAGCACCCCTGTTGGCTCATGCGCGGTTTACTCACAGTGCCCTCTCCTTTGTATTTTCCCATCCCCCCTCTTTTTAGTCTTTTCATTTCAATAAATCAGTTGTTAGATGCGCTTCGTCTGTGTCGTCCCTGTTTTCCGTGTTATCAACTTTGCAGCGCTGCCTTTTGCATCTAGTATGTTCCAACTAGCCCCCCACACAGTTCTTCACACAACATATTGACACGCTGTTGACATCGAATTCACGTGGCACTTGGACCATTCTTTGCCAGGAAAAAAATTAAGTGCACCTATTTCACGTTGCATATTGTGTTCATTGATGACCCCCCCCTCCCCCCTTCTTTTCTGTCACTGCATGGGGTCCCTCATCATGTCCAACTGCCCACAAGGGCCGAAACACCCATGGCTGAGAACCGCTGCTCTGGAACAACCCCGGAATCAGCGCTGTGCGACAAAACATGTAGCGCTATCAACTGAACCATCTTATAACGTCCGGTCGCAGCTCTTGCATTGTTTATTGGACCAACTCGCCTGCATATTGACGCTCGACGCCACGCGAATACATACATTTATCTCCATTATTCATTGATAGGAACAGGAGAGTTGAATGAAATGTATGAAACCGCAGGTACGTTGCTCTGTTGGCATCTATTCTTTCCTCCACGTGAAGTCTCGAATAATTTAAGCGGACGCGCAGGACATTCTCCTTCTTCATCAATGTCCAAACTTGATTCACGTTTTATGGACACTCCACTTGGTAGCGCAACTCCACTTGATATTATGCACCGGTGGAACCTACGCACGGTTTAAATTTGTATGAAGTCTGCGTAAAGCGCCTGTTTTTTTTTTGTTTTTTTTTTCCTCAACGCAGTTCTCGTGCCACGTGCCACCTCAGTGTGCCAATTTTCTTCGAAAAAAAGAAAACATAAGGAGGAAATATGTACGGTTTGAAACAGGAGTTTGGGTGACGAGACGAATATGCACGATTCTTCTTGCAGCGTTTGCATGTGTGCCAGTTCATAAAGGGGTCCCGGTGTCGGTTGCTGAGCAGCTCGTATTTCTTCATCTCCGCGAGCAGAAACGGCTGTCTTCCTCCTGCGAAGGAAGCTAGAGCTCTTTTGTATACATTTCTTTGTTTTTGTGTTTATTTATATGTTTCCTTTAGATGACTCGGCGCAAAAAGTAGCTCGGCCATCTTCCTCTCTCGACCGGTGACCGTCAAGGGTCGTTACCGTGCACGTCTTTATATCTCGCTGTTAGCCTCTCACTCGTTGTCGCCTTATTTTCTGTCTTTCTTTTTTTGTCGAAAGAAAAGACCACTATGTTTCTATAGTGGAATTCCGCAAAAAGGTATACGCTCCCTCCATCATCTTTTCGATGAAGGTTCCTTCATACGGACGTGAGTGGAAAATACGAGCTTCATTCTTCCTCTTGCGTCCGTATTTCTATGCCATCATGGCGGACGAAATAGCTTCCACTTACCTTTCGCCCTGTTACTGAAAGTTCTACAACCGTAAAGTATATATAACCCGATGGAGTCAACGCCAAACGTAACCACGCCCAAAGCTTTCTTTTCCTTCTACGAAGGGCGCAATATACAGTGGTTCTGACTGTCAAAGGGGTAAAATCCATTTCTTCGCTCTAGCTATATGACAGCTCTACAAGCATTTTCGGTATTCAAGACACGTCAAGTTCGTCTAACCCGTTCCTCGACGTTGTTCCATATATACCACTGCAGATGCCTTCCCTATTGCACTTAGGAAATAGCCTTTTTTTTTTCAAAAGTGTTTTTAAGTTTTTAAACCTGCGTACACCGAAATCCGAAACAATGGTTGGATTTGTTTTTGTTTTTGTTTCTTTTTTTTTGAATATCGACAGTTTTACTACTTTCGCTGCGAAAATGAACGCATATTTTGTTCGTGCGATCAGTAGCATGTTGCAAGGTGTTGCTATTGTTGTTGTTGAACGAAAGTGAATAGTTTTAGGGTTAGCATTATTTTTTCTTAGTTTAAAGCGAGGTTTCGATCCATAAGTCGATGCGTCCATAAAATGAACGAAGCGCTTATTGCTTCGGAACGGATAGCTGGAAGCGAAAGCAAACAAGGCGCGCTTCGTATTTTGTATAAGCAGTCTATTTTTGCGCTGTATATATGCACGAAAACGTGCTATCTCTGGAAAGCATGCAACGTTGAAGCGTTTGTGAGCAAAAGTTTCAGTGGCGAGCTCGCACCCGAAGCGTATACGACAACTTTAACCAGGCTGTACATCAGCGCGGCCTTAAAGTAGCTTTTCGTTTCGTCTATAGGCTCTGTTACGCAATGCGGGCAAAAGCCGAGGGCTGCAAACTCAGAGCTTATGTCGATGGGAGCCTGTACGTTAAAAACTTGGACCATCTCCCCGAAGGGATCCCTGATGGGATGCGAAGCAGCAGCGGTGCGCACGGCGTTGACCCGGTTGAAACGGGCGTCATCGCAGATAAACGAGCCGAAAGAGTGTTTCCACTCGACGTGCGGTCGAGCGTTGCGGGCGGTGGAGAGGGTGAAGCGAGAGAGAAGTGACACGTTCAGAGGTGTTGCGAGCGGGCGGAGCGAGGGAAGCGTGCGAGGGGAGCGTGACGTCGACGCGCAGCTGTGGCGTGACCTACTTGGCAACGCTCCAACACCTACGGCGAGGGGAACGCGTTGCGGCGCATTCCTACGGACGCACGTAACGTACGGCGTTACACACGTGAGTCAAATAGCTGCTTCGCATCTAAAAACGTAACATCGCAGAAAACTACTATAAACTTCAAACATGCCTTACTACACAGATTATTGGCGGGCCAGTTGGTACATACTGAGCAAGAAACAGCGCACCTAGACGGGACAAAAGGTTACACGAAGCATACAGACTCAGCGCTGTGTCTGTGTGCTTCTTGTGACTTTTTGTCCCGTCTAGGCGCGCTGTTTCTCGCTCAGCATGCCTTCCTAACCTACTCTTTTAATCTACGTTCATGTCGCATGACCCGAAGGTCGCACGCTCAATAGCGGCCGCGGCGGTCGCATTTCGATGGAAGCGAAGTGCTACAGGCCCGTGTACTGTGCGATGTCAGTGCATGTTAATGGACACCAGATGTTCGAAATTTTCGGAGCACTCCACTACAGGATGCCTTATGATCATGTCGTGGTTTTGGCACGTAGAATCCCCAGATATTATTATTATTATTATTATTATTATTATTATTATTATTATTATTATTATTATTATTATTATTATTATTATTATTACGTATATGTCGCAACGGCCGTTGTGTTGCATATTTTTAATGTTAGCATTGCAGACTGGGAGTTTTAGGGCTTTGGCTCTAGTGGCACCACCTGCCATAAGCGATAGGAAGACCACCGAGCACTTTACGTGCTTCGATGGACAGCGTTTACGAGAGCTGCGATTGCGATGGTGTAGGGTAAGGTGGGGCAAAATGCGACAAAAATTTGAAAATAGTGAATATATTTTTTTTCATTTCACTCGTTACCATTAAACGTCAATGCAGAAACTTTCCTTTGGGTACAAGGTATGTGCTACATAAATATGACCATGTTGCCACAGTTCAAAAGTTTATTTTAAAAATAAATAAAAAACGCTCCAGATGTCTCATATTTTCCCCAACCTGCGGGGCAAAACGAGACAGTGTGAAAAAATTTCAGTTTTTGCAGTAGAAGCACGTGAAATTCACTCCGTCGGCCCTCACGCAGTCTTCATGAGCCCATTCCTTGCACTCTACGCATTGAATCCAGACAGAACCCTGTGCTGTGTTGCTCCAAAACTCCTTGCAGATCAAACACCGCCAGTCTTTCTTTGTGCTAATGTCGTCTTTTCTTGAACGCTTGCACTTTATCGGATTATCCAACGATTGGAGGCTAGATATGTTCTGACGTATCTTCTTTGCCTCTTTTTGCGTTTTGATGCCGGACTACACAGGCGTTTCGTGGCTTTCGACTTCGTCAGCCGGGCTTTTTGAGGTGATGAATTTAAAACTGCGCTAGACTGAGATTTGCTAGCGCTTCTTTTTTTTTTTTTTTAATTTCGGTATTGGAGAAATGTCGTTGAAGCTCGATCTCAAGACGTGTTTGTGAACGGCTTGACTTGGAGATTCTGTGAAGTCTTTCATGCGCCTCTTGAAAGCATCCTTGGGAACGCGGAACAACCTCGACACAGCGCGAATGGAGTAAGTTCTGTCCTGAACAGCAATCAGTGCTTTTTCATGTCGTTTTCCTCCCAGGAAGCTCTATATATAACATTCTCTTGTACGTATAAACCATCCTAAACAAAGAAATATAATATATAATGAGTGCAAGTAAATGGTTCACTTAATAAGCCACCCTCTGAGGCAATTCCATGACTTTTTGTCGCGTTTTGCCCCTCTCACGTGCCCGAGTTCAAAAAAAATTTCCACTTTGGCTCCAGGCATTAAACGAACTAAACTTTTGGTGGTATGTAGCTAGTAGTATAAAGTAACAAAATAAATACTTGCGTTGTGTTACTGACGCAGCAGTACCTTCATTCACGGGTCCGAAAATTTGGCCGAGCAGAATTTCGCTTTTTGACGCGTCACGAACACACTGACACCAGCCGCGTAATTTTTGCCGCGCGAGCGCTCTGAGCAATCATCAACTTTTACACATAGAAAGGTGGACAGCTAACAGCAGCTATCCGCTGGAATAGAGACACAAATAAAAGTACCTTTTGTATTAGCTTTAGAGGTTGGCAAAGTCAAAATGTCGCGTTTTGCCGCGCGTCTCACTTTTGCCCCGCCTTACCCTAAACCTTCCTTTGAATTTGTTCGAGCCAGGCAATGTGTCCAAGAGTGCTCCTGACGCCCTCTGAAGCCAGACAGATTCACTTGGTGACAAAACGAAAGGCCACTTCCGTACGAGAACACGGCTCTTATTGAGTTTCACATCCGTATAGTATAGCCGAAACACGAACGCTGAAGCGGCACTTAAATAGTGACAGGCTACTGAAAGCTTTGCACTAAAAGCACGCTCGATCTTTGTTATTCGCTCTCTCTCTTGTTGGTTGGTGGGAAACAACATGAGCACTTGATTCAATTTTGTTTATCAGGAGCACTTAGTAATTCGGGCACAGACCAGAGAGAAAAACACGTATATGAGTATATGCCTTTTTCCCGTTCATTCGACATTTTAGCGTTGCTTTCAAAGAAGTAGAGCTGCAAGGGCTCACGAGCAAGCAATAAAATGTAGAAGAAACCAATAAATACTTCTTCGGGAAGCTTTCGTCTTCCTTCAGCTTATTGAGAAAGTTGGACAGGATGTGTACTATAAGGTTGACAGTTTTCCCCGGATTACGCAACTTATCCGTAGCGTTTAAAGGTGCATAATTAAGTTACCGTAAACAACTACGACTGATTTTAAGTTACTTCGGTACGAAAAAAATATCCCGCAATACAAGATATGCAAGAGCAACACAATCCGAAAAAAAAGAATAAATAAATGCAAGATGTGTTGGTTTCCGTTCGCGTCAGCCGAGTGTGTAGCTTAATTTAAAATGAGTCATTTTTTTACACCAAGCCAGAAGCTCTGACGCTTTTTTTCGCGCGATGTATACGTGGGAGTCCGTTGATGCACTTTTTTCGGTGCTACCTTTCGTGGCATGTTGCTTGCAGTAGCTCAGAGTATTGCCTCGTATCCGTGGCACACACTCACGCTGGGGGGACTGGTCAAGAAGCTTATGCAAAGTGCGCAGCATGCCTTCTTTTTCTTTCATTTTGCAGAGAAACTAAGGACACTTCGTCACACACGTTTCACGAAAGTGCTTACAACTGCAGGTATAGGTACATGCTGTTGCGTGGGCTCCAGCCAGCATCGTTTGCGCCGAGAGCAGCGCGATCATTTACGAACGGAGTTTTGTATTATTTCATAGCATACATATTATCTTAATGGACACCGGGGAAATTGGACAAGGAAGGGTGTAGGGGGTCGTTATATTCGCAGAAACAGCACGTTCCGATGTGCAAAAGACAATAAAACAGCAAGAGACTCGCCAAAATGTGCGCACGCCTCTAATGAAAAAAAAAAAACAACAGTGGAAACAATATCTAATTTCTATAAGCTGCACATTTAAGGAAAACAAGTTAAGTTCAAATATATACCTACTCATGCATAACTTTTTGGAGATAACGCCGCATTTAGAAGCGGAGGAAATGCAAGAACACCCGTGCATTTAGATGCGCGTTAAAGAACTTCAAGAGGTCTAATTTCACATGGAGCTCCCCCCTACGCCGTGCCCCATACCCACGCCGTGATGATGGCGCGTAAATATTCAGTGATTCTTATTACATTATATTAAAGTAGAAATGAGCCGGAAGTAAACCAGTTGCACTTCTTTAAACGGAGAAAAATGTTTCAGTAGGATATCGAGATGTTTTTTTATGCTTGGAAAGAGAACTTTTGAAAGTATGTCACAAATATTACTGTCCTTTAAGAATAAATATGGCAGCTATAACAAAAATTAGAAAGTCTTCCTTAGCGTAACATATGAATGTGTTCCATTCTTCTTCATAATGTACGCTTTTGCTCTAGAAGTAGGTCATACATGATGTCAAGTAAAACAAGTGGTATATGCACGTCGCTTGCCAGTTGAACACATGAGAAAGATAAAAATCACGCGCACTTCCTGGTACGCCTAGGCTGATCACGGCAACTCCTCGTGTAACTGTTGTCTTTTCCATGCGCAGCAAACAGGCAGTGGCATGTTGCCAGAGCAGCCACACACAATATTGGAATTCGTAGCTTCGTGTCGTCGAAGCATCCAGTAGCGATCTACTGCTTGAACTCATTTTGTTTCAATGACTCTTGAAGAAATAATTATACTTGTAAAAAAGGTCCAATGTACTCAAAAGCAAGCATTCACACAAAGCGCAAAATTTCGAGTGTCAGTAATCCTGACGAAGGGGTTTACTTGGTGTCGCAGGTAACCATGTGCGTCCGTAATACTTCAGAAGAAAAGTGCGTTAGACGCAGTGCTCCGACGTTATTACTCCGGGCGGTGCTGCCTTGCGCTTCGAGGTGTTGGAAATTCATGAAAAATATATTTGATGGGCAGCTGAAACCAGGCAGGAATTCTTTAACCGCAGACAAGCATTCTTTTTTTAATTATTTAGCCCGTTTTTCTGGCTGTTCGGAGTGATGAAACTTTCGCCAAATTTGCGCAAGTTTACGCAGCTTTAAAAGTACATGCGTATAGAAGCAGTAACAAAAAAAAAATAAAAAATAAAAATCAGGAGCCCTCTGCCTACGCCGGGAAAAGGAGGGCAAGTGAAGCATGGCGTGCGCGTGCCTGACGCAGTGCTTTTTCTTTCTTTCTTTCTTTCTTTCTTTCTTTCTTTCTTTCTTTCTTTCTTTCTTTCTTTCGTCCTTTCTTTCTTTCTTTCGTCCTTTCTTTCTTTCCTTCTTTCTTCCTTTCTTTCTTTCTTTCTTTCTTTCTTTCTTTCGTCCTTTCTTTCTTTCGTCCTTTCTTTCTCTCTTTCTTTCTTTCTTTCTTTCGTCCTTTCTTTCTTTCTTTCTTTCGTCCTTTCTTTCTTTCTTTCTTTCTTTCTTTATTTCTTCCTTTCTTTCTTTCTTTCTTTCTTTCTTTCTTTCGTCCTTTCTTTCTTTCGTCCTTTCTTTCTTTATTTCTTCCTTTCTTTCTTTCTTTCTTTCGTCCTTTCTTTCTTTCTTTCTTCCTTTTTTTCTTTCTTCCTTTCTTTCTTTCTTTCGTCCTTTCTTTCTTTCTTTCTTTCTTTCCTCCTTTCTTTCTTTCGTCCTTTCTTTCTTTCTTTCGTCCTTTCTTTCTTTCGTCCTTTCTTTCTTCCTTTCTTTCTTCCTTTCTTTCTTTCGTCCTTTCTTTCTTTCTTTCTTTCTTTCGTCCTTTCTTTCTTTCTTTCTTTCGTCCTTTCTTTCTTTCGTCCTTTCTTTCTTTCTTTCTTCCTTTCTTTCTTTCTTTCGTCCTTTCTTTCTTTCTCATCGCGCAATGCTCCCTCCTAACTGGTACCTTCCTCTAGGCCAGTAATAGAACTTTCAGATGTTCTTAGCAGCGCAGTATTTCAGTTGTTGCATGCAACAACGATGATCATGCGTTCGTATCCAGGCAACAATTAAATGTGGCAACTCGAAATAACAAGTCACCTCAATAAAAGATCGGATTGCTGCATCAAAAGCGGCTGATCACCGGCGAGCCCACGATCGACACAGCGTCATTCATTGCAAAAACGGCTCATACAAGTACGCGTGTGATCGGCGCACCTGCGAGGGCCGCATTTCTGTACACTCGCAGGAGCCGGGGTTTTTTTTGCTAAGAACGCCGCCACCGCCACCGAAATCTGTTACTCATAACAAGTTTCGCTTGAAAAACGTGTCCGCACTGTCGAAACTAGGCAGTACAGATCAAATACCGAGCTAATGATACACTGCGACATTACTTTCACGCTGCGCTCGCCAAAGAGCTCGATAATAGGAATGTTACTATAGTAGCTCGGTCTGTCTTATCCTTACGAGCGAGGGCTGTAAAACGAAGGAGCTCTATCGAGCGCCTACGAACAATAGCGCAATCATACGGAGCAAGCGTGCATTCATCGAGCGAATATCGCATTGTAATATGAAGCGAGGAGGCACGGCAGAAGGGGCGGGATCTGCGTGAGGTACCGCTTATCGACCAGATTCAACGTTAGAACGCGCACGTGCACGCCTTTCTCGAGCGGTTATTTACGGAACACCACGCGCGATCTATTGTGCCTCCCCCGGATCACGCTATTCCCGAGAAAGAGCGCGTAAGAAAAAAAAGATAGTAGTTAGCCTGATCGTTCTATTCAGATCGAATGAAGACAGCGTTATTGTTGCAGAAGCTGAGAGATGACATTAACGAACATTAGTCAACACAGGGCAACATTCACCGTCATCGAGTCGACACGATATCACTAGTCAGCGTCAGCAGTCATGTAGCCGTCTTTATCCAATACCAGCCATCATAAGCCAATGCTAACGAGCGGCCGGTGTTGACATTCCTGCATCGTGGGAAGGCTCGGTTAGACCGCACTGCCTTCTGGATAGGCTCACATTCTTTGTCAGAAATCGAACGTACCGAATCTATTACGGAATGTGAGTGAAAAAGGTGCGGTATGAAAAGTTTTCAAATAAGAATAAATTGAACTTCAAGCTCATGAGCCGGTATTATAAAGTCGAACGAGCCGTAGGACTTGCATGCTGACATTGTAGCCATCAAAGGAAAGGCCTCTTCAAAACTACATCACGTTGCCTCCACCCGTGCGAACTTGAATTCTTTCATTAGTAAAAGCATACCGCAACGCCATATACTTTTCAGCTCTTCCTCTTTACATCCTACACATAATGATTGCACCCAGAAACATGCATCCCGGGCTAGGATACAACTGCTCAAGCAAACACTAGAACGCACCAACAGCAATGAAGAAAACGTGAGATACACGGGTGCAGCGGCGTACAGTACAAACGACCGATTTGCAATCAGCGGGGTCGACGAAAACGGTTAAAAACTTCGAGCAACATCCATACTTGCCGAGAACGCGAGTACAACGAAAATGCTGGACGTAGCCCTGGGGCGCGATTTTGTAAGCGTTCTAGCATAGAACGGGGAGGAGGATAGAACAAAAAGAGGAGGGAAAGACATGCGCGATTGGTCGAGGCTATTCCGACGGTCAGGACGTGCGAATAGCCACAAAATGTGCTTAGAACGGAGAGGAGGTTGTTATAACGGGCTCGGGCGTCGTTCTATCGATGGTATGGCTACAAAACAGTCTCCGCGGACAACTCGGCTTGGATCGAAACGTAAGCGGTGGGGCCGGAGGAGTGGGTTTCTCGCGCATCTCTCTACCGCCTCACAGCTGACGCCTGTCCGCTGCTGTGTACTCGTGGGTGAGCTCGCTAGCACGTAAGGCTAACTGGGGATGCCGCTCCATAAATGAGAGCAGAAACGCCCTTTGGTTGTCGGGAAAGCGCGGACCTCTTCTCGATTGCTGCGCTATTTCGACAACTAGGTAACGGTTCGAATTGTCGCGCCGTTTGAATTTTACAAGTACACTAATACTGCTAATACTAGAAGCATTGGTTTAAACAGCGTGGGGGCCAGCGCCACTGCGATACCACCTGGCGCTACGTCAAGACCTTAACAGAAGTTAATTGTCAAAGTCACCGAACTCTTCAACTTCAAGCTGCGAAAAACAATGCCTCTGAATATTGATGTTCAGTTATATTAATTATACATTTCTTTATGCACTGCATACATTCCTGAACTCCCCAGCTCGCCTATTGGCTGTTTGCTTCCCTCCTCTTTTTTGTTCTATCCTCCTCCCCGTTCTATGCTAGAACGCTTACAAAATAGCGCCCCTGGCCATCGCATCATGCAAGAGGACCCGGGTTACCCTTCTAACGGATTCGCAAGAAGCGTGCAGAACGTACAGTCGCAACGGAGGAGCACTGGCACAAGTGACCGGTCGCCGGAGCGGCAAGGGGCGACACGCGGCGCTGCTTTTTCCGAGCATGCCGATATCGAGAGTGCCAGGCACATTCCATTTTCCAAAGCAGGGGTGGCCGTCAGAAAGCACTCCAACAACTTGCTTTTTGCGGGCAACTGCGATAAAGATACGGTTGCTCGCAACTCCAGCGTACAAAGAAAAAGAAAAAAAACAAGGTTGATCCCTGCGTCATAGGAACCGGTATTACACGAAAGTAAAATGTCTCCTTACAGAAGTAGTTTAATGTTTAATGTACATACATGAGAGCTAATACAGTGTCTGTTGGTGTTTGACAGCTGAAGCACCGTTTAACGTAAGTGCGTCCATCTTGACGCTTAGTGATACATCTCCATCCCGATGACTAACGTCCATGATTAATGATTGATTAATGATTCGACATGTCCTTGTGGTCATGGATGCCTGTGGTAGCTGTAGTAGTTAATGGTGAGAGCGGAACCCAAGAAAGCGGTATGACAGCCAGAAGAGCGTGACTAATTGTACGCCAAACTTGGGCTAAGGTTGCCTATTCGCGGTGTGTTAGTGTTATTGAACGCTACTGCCCGATTAGAGGGAAACGGAACGCACGTTGTGTCTTCCGTGTTGGCCGGCCACGATTTATCGCGGGGCGAGCGTAAGCGGGGAACGCGAAGTTACATCCAGGCGAAGCAGGCGCGTTGCAGAGCTACTTTTGGTATGGATGGATGCTATGAGCCACGCCGACGCTTTGGGTAAGGTCGCCTCCTTGTGGTGTGTTAAGGCGTTGACAAAATTGCACTTCTCCTATTGGAAACGAATAGGACGGAAGCGTAGAAACAACGCGTTGAAGGAACTAATCGTGGATGTCACGGTCATGATGCATTACTACTTTGCCAAGAACACTGCGAGAGGACAGTGGTAGATATAAAAGGCGTGTTTTTAAAGACTACGAAGCGTGTGACCGTGGCGCAGTGGATAGCGTGCCCTGCATCTGTTGTCGCCGACCAAGAGGTAGAGGGTTCGACGCCCGATGACAGAGCCTTTTTTTATTTGTCTTTTGATCATGTGTATTTTTTCGACATCATTTCCGTGACGGAAATACGTCGCTGAAATCTTGGTGGACCCCGGCGTAAAACACTTTCGTGTTAAAGAAGAAATCATGTGCGTAGCCACATCTGCCGATAAGCAATGAACAAATGTTTCTTTAAGATATGGGCTTTAGGATGGGCGAACAGCAAGATGGGCTGCTTTCCGCCGGTCCGCGGGACACCCCCCCCCCCCCCCCGGCTTTGGAAAATGAAATGTGCTTGGCAATCTCGCTGTCGGCGTGCTCGTGAACAATAGTGCCACGTGTCACAATTTTGCGGCTCCGGCCACCGTTCACTTGTGCTAATCTTTTTCGGTTGACTCTGTGCACGAACAGAAGGGTCGCAAAACAGCAGTTCATGTCTTAAAGAGCACGAAGGTGCAAGAAACAACCACCCTCTGGACGCCGGGACAAGAGTCTCTCGCTTCAAACCAGGCAGCGCACACTGCGGCTCGAGATGATGCACGACGCGCAAAGAACACACGCCGACGACTGTCACGACGAGGATGAGCGCACACTGAAGAAGAACTCAGTCATTCTGGCGCATTACAGGAATCAGATGAAGCGGCACCAGCTGACACACGAGAGTCTGAGTAGGGAACAAGCGGAAGAAGACTACAGGCCGGAACATACACGCACTGAACATTGATGCACGCTATGTATCCAGGGGCTTATTGGTGGGAAGGCAAGCTCTGCCCGCCGGACACGATCTGCGCCACAAGGTGCTGGAGTGGACGAACAAAGCGGACGTACCACCGTCATCGCCACCAGGTGAAAACGAGGAGGAAAGAGTGGTTTTAGAGGGATATTTCAAAGAACATTGGGAGCAGGCCCTGCGCCGAGCTCCCGACCTGGCTGCAGAAATTAGGCGCCTTTTCTTCTTCGAACCACAACCACCACCACATGGGGAGGTTCTGCCGGTGGCGCAGCACTCTGCAAACCAGCTACGGTTGGTAAACAGGCCTTAGGCGGCGACAGCGAGCCATGGCTACCTGGAATCAGGAAGTCACACACCTTGGGTTGAAGCCAACGTTGAAGCACGAGGAGACAGGTACAAAAATAAAGTCGATTCATCCTCCCCTATCTCCTTTTTTTCACGCAAATTTCGCTAGTGCAAATTATTAAAAAAAATTGTCAAATGTCTTCCGGAACAAACATGGCCATCAAATGTCATGAACGAAAAGTTCCTTTTTCCGGTAAAGCGCTGAAAGTGGCGGGGAGGCTGGCGCAGTGGAAACAGCGCCTGCGGACAACCAGGCGGAAAGCGCTATCTTTAAGGCAAGAGCGTTAGATGCCGCATCAAACACGAAAAGTGACGGTCGGTGGTGTCGGCGTGAACAGAAAATGATGCAAAAAATAATGGTGCGAGGACCTCATTATGGCGTCACGGAGCGAGAAAATTTAGAACGTCAATGCGACGTCATCGTGACGTCACTGTGGCGCCGTATTGACGTCATGATGGCGTCATCACACGACATAGTCGTTTGTTGAAACGTGGGCGGATCTCGGAGGCAGTCCTGCAAGACCACGTGAGTTGCACGAAGCTCTCGGAGGGAAGGCGGATGGATCACTACAATCGACTGCGCAGAAGCAGAAGCAAAAGCAGAAAAGGAAGATAACTTCAGCTTACTGGCTTTCGCACGGCATTAAAGGAATGGCTTCGAGGTACGGGGTTGGCGTCGTGTCCTCTGCGGAAAAGAAGGTGGGCCACATTTGCTCGGCGGTTAGTAAGCGATTAGGCAAGTCCGAGCGGTGCGATAAGAGGGGATGTAGTATCAAGCACGTAAAACGTTGTGCATGGTATACCGTTGTCGTGCGGGAAGGCGTATATTTGGCAAACCGGAAGGTGACTGAATGTGCGTCTTCGGGAGCACAGCAGTTCCTTGATTGGCAGGCAGTTCACGCACCTGGCGTTGCACTGTAAGGAGTGCAAAGACAGTAGTTTTTTGCAAGCCTCTTTTTGAGCAAACAACTGCGATGCACAGGCATAACGTCTCCACGCAGAGGTAGATTACAGAGCCCTTCCTCATCGGGCGGGAGGGACCGTGTTGCATTAGTCACCCATCTATTAATCTCTAGGAGGGAGACATAGCCTTTCTTCAACGACACGTGAGGTTATCCTGCTGAGAGCTTGCATGTTTAATTTTATTTTTTTATGTCGACTCTGTTGGCTTTTTCTGCTATGACTGCGTAATAAATATGTTTTTCCTGAATACAGAATTCAGTTTCTGATAGCGCGTCTTCCCGTGTCCTCCTCTTTTTCTTGTGTGCTGTGTATTTCGTGCCCCCCCCTCAGTTATCACGAACCAACACCAACTCGCCCAACTTTTTTATTTTACTTATTATCCGGGGAGCGTTCGCAGTTCCTAGCGGGTATGCACCAAAGAAACAGGACAAGCTCCACTACCCACCACTGGTCCACTGAAAATGATGAAGTCCGTGGGCAGAGGCGTATGTGCCCCGGGGGAGTGGAAAGAAAGAAAGAAAGAAAGAAAGAGAGAAAGAAAGAAAGAAAGAAAGAAAGAAAGAAAGAAAGAAAGAAAGAAAGAAAGAAAGAAAGAAAGAAAGAAAGAAAGAAAGAAAGAAAGAAAGAAAGAAAGAAAGAAAGAAAGAAAGAAAGAAAGAAAGAAAGAAAGAAAGAAAGAAAGAGAAAGAAAACTTTGTGGACGACATTTGATTGGGAGAGCAGGCGCAAAATGTGTATGCTTTGTTTGTACCTATGCAGACCATGCCTACCAATGTAACGCCAGCAGCCTTACATATTTTTTTCCAGATTGATTTAGTCCGCGCGAAAGAGCTTGCTGTTTGGCCATAGCCAATCAGAATGCGAGTCGGTGGAACCACTGGCAGGTCTCGAACGTAAACACCCGGACGGGAGATTGCAAGTGGCATCCAGCATGTACGCATCCGGATGGTCAGTGCAAAAGTGTCGGTGTTTGGGCATGGTTTGTGCGTGGCGTAGCTTGGAGGAGCTAAACATAGTACACGGTGACCCGCACACAATCGGCTATCACCAATATAAACCTTTCACTTTAACAAAAGAGTCGAATTAAGGAATAACTTGTTTTTCGGATAAGCACCATATGGGACACCCATTGCTCGCAGTACATACTTGTTCCTGGCGCGATATTTTGATCGCGACAACGAGATAGCGAAGAGACTGACAGCGAAGCCTAAACATTGACTTGTTGTTTTCGTTCGTTTTTTTAATGGTCACGAAAAAAAAAAAAAGGACAACTGTTGATGATCTATACAAACCTACTAGATGGATTAAAAACAAAAAAGCAAAATGTAGATTTGCTTCGTCTTTTATTTTTCTTTTTTTTCCCCATTTTTTAAATAGGCGCATGCAGCTTTTCGCTTTCCCACTTTCTTTTTGTCATATTTCGAGTGTTTCTTTCCAAAGTGCTCTTGGTCTTGTTTGTTTTTGTTTTTTTGTCAGACTTATCTCGATTTTTCGTATCAGCCGCATGACGCAGTTAGCGAACTAATTAAAACTAATTAACTTCTCGACGAACTTCTCGCCACTAACTTGCCTTGCTCGGCCTGGAAAAGCTAAAGGTGCTTGATGTGATGGCGACGACAGCTGGGCTCGAAAAAAAAAAAAAGCTGCGAACTCTGCGAGGTCGCAGTCGAGCCTTAATTTTCTTGGCGCTTGTCCTCCGGCTGCCCAGTCATCAGCGAACGCCTTATTCGATCCTGCCTTGGTCTCACCTCTCCTCGACTCTGCGCTCATCCATCCAGTGGTCGCAACTAAGTGCTCGGACGGATCCACTGTCACTCCTTTCGGAGTTGAAGATGTGTGCCGTTTACATTGATGACCCATTATGTTGAGGCGATCCCAAACTCAATCCTGCTGCGAAGCCGTTTCACATCGTAAACCGTTTTTCTTTCTCTGCCCATTCTGTGCCTTAGCTAGTTTAACGCCGTGACCCCTCATGCGCACGGGACCTGGGCGTTGTGACGGCAACCAGGAAGTCTTTTATTTGTGTCTGTCTTCTCTGATACTTCCAGCACGTCATTCTGTGCAGTTTAGCACCGTAAAAGTTAATTGTACTATTCTCTTTAAAGATATGCTAGCAAGAAAATGCCGGTGCACTTATAGGCCTATAAGGAGTGGTACACCTTGAAATCTGCAAGATACACTGAAGTAACACCGAAAGACGAGTTAGTCGGTACATGTACATTTTAGAAACTTAAAGCGCGAACTGGGACAGGGTCAAAGAGGGAGGGAACATATTGTGCTCAGTGGGGATGTGAAGCCCGCTTTTCTGATACAGTCACTCTGTTTAGGCACCGTGATTGCAGCGCATGGGAACTTGCAGAGGTATTTCACATTCACATTAGGAGGTCAATTTTATTAGTCACCCGTCATTAACGATTTCCAGCGAGGAAGTATCGCTCCTTAAGTAAAGGGGTTAGTAAATAGATATGGTGTGATAGCGCCTGGTCTTACAATAATATCTGGGGTTTAACGTCCCAAAACCACCATATGATTATGAGAGACGCCGTAAAGGAGGGCTCCGGAAATTTCGACCACCTGGATTTCTTTAACGTGCACCTAAATCTAAGTACACGGGCCTCAAGCATTTTCGCCTCCATCGAAAGTGCGGCCGCCGCGGCCGGGATTCGATCCCGCGACCTGCGGGTCAGCAGTCGAGTACCATAACCACTAGACCACCGTGGCGGGTGTAGCGCCTGGTATTGCACTGGGTAGGGTATTTACGTTTGATCTTACTTAATAAATCTTTCAGTCGATAGTAAGCGCTGGTGTCGTTCCCTCCCCCTTTCTCGCTGTCAAAGTTCGCGCTTGAAGTTTCTATGATGTATTCAAAAGACAGTTTGCTATCACGTGCGAGTCAAAGTATCTCGCAACGTAACATTAACAATCGACATACGATGACATAATAAACAGTCGTGTACGTACACGCCACGACGTCAAAATATAAAACAAAACACTAGAGACATTCGTAACATACAAAAGTCCTGCTACCTTCGAGAACTCTTTAAAAATGTTATGCAAGCGTATCTTCCCAAGACCCTTGTCGGTGACCGGTCTGATGTTTTCTCGAAGCTGATCGGTCGGCGGTCTGTTGTCATTACAGTCTCCTTATTAAGCCCGTGTCTTAATGGGCCGTCGATAAAGGCTATTGCTTCTCATAGTTCCCATGTCTTATGATCACTGGCAGTGCGCAAATTTCTTGACTACTTTGCCCTTCCAACCGAGGTCGCATTTTCGGAAGCGTAACGCTAACCAGCAAGTTAGGTCTGTAAAGCGAGGTCTCCCCATCTTGCTACCTGTAGCGTCATCTATACGCTTCGTCACCCGACCATTAGTTCTCTTCTGTCGTCTGCGCTTCATCTCCGCGAGGATATATGACCAGACACTGAGGCCACGTAGCGACGATAAATCACTGCCTTTCTCGTGATCTACCGGGGCCAGTCGTTTTTCACGAAAGATTATAATTTATGGGAACGTGAACGCGGATTTCTAGCGACCTCCCACCAACCAAGCACATCCATCTTGGGTCGTTACAGCGGACTGTAAATAGAGAGAGAGAGGGAGAGCCTTAGATCTCGCAACAAACATGCGAATACGTTCTTCACATTTACATTACAATTACTTCTAATAACGTCCCCTATACTTTCCTTGGCATCATTGTCCGTTAGTTCTCATTATTACTGTGTTTAACAAAGCAAACGAGCCCTTAAGTTCACACTCCTTTCCTTTGTTCATAACGAGGGTCTCGTTCTGGCAGACTTGTTGCCTTCAGGTGGTATGCGAGGGATTATTAGTCAGCTGCCAGCTCGTAATAAGATCACGTGCTACGTGACGCCTACTGGCAAAAAGAGTGTTTCACACTCGCTTTAATGGCAACAGGCGGCGCTGACTGACGCTCCCACGTTTAATTAACATATATACCCTATAAAGTGGACGGGGGGATGACAGCCACCGTAGCTCAGTGGTAGAGCATCGGACGCGTTATTCGAAGGTCGCAGGTTCGGATCCTGCCGGTGGCATGTTATCTTTTCGTCCACTTCTCTTTCTTCACATTTACATTACAATTACTTCTAATAACGTCCCCTATACTTTCCTTGGCATCATTGTCCGTTAGTTCTCATTATTACTGTGTTTAACAAAGCAAACGAGCCCTTAAGTTCACACTCCTTTCCTTTATATATATATATATATATATATATATATATATATATATATATATATATATATATATATATATGCGTCGCTGCTGAAACACTCTGCGTGAAGTGATAAACTCTCCGCCCCCCTTACACACACACACACACACATATATATGTATATATATATATATATATATACGTGTGTGTGTGTGTGTGTGTGTGTGTGAGGGGCGGAGAGTTTATCACTTCACGTCAGAGCGTTTCAGCAGCGGCGCACTTACTGCAACCGTGCTGTTAAGAAGTGGCACAGCGGCCGTGGAAGTGGGCACGGTGGAAGTGGGTAAACAAGAACGTAAGCTGTGCTATTGCGTTTGCGTTTGCCCCGCGATTCGGCCAATCTATAACAGTTTCTCAAACAACGTATGAATATAAGCGTACCATATTTTTCGAAGAAAAACTGAACAAGATGTTTATTCATATCGATCCTAAATTTCTCAATACACATCACTTTCATGACTGTATAGATGACAGTAGAGGCCCTAGACGAGTTCACCGAAGCAAGGTCAGCGGTTTGACTCGTCGACTGAAGTAGTAGTCGGTGCTCGGCGGTGTTCTCCCCTTGTGGTGTCATCGAACGTCCGTCTGATGACGTCATTCTGCAGCGCGCGCTCGTTGGTTTACCATAACATTAAACACTAAAAACCTGTAACAGTACTTACAATCATGTATATGAATAATCGTCAAATCGCGATATTGATTTCATACCTCATATATGGCGCAACCGGGTCTGTCATCATAAACTAGTAAATCCATCTTACAGATCAAATAATTAACTAATATACAGAAGCATTTGGTAAAGGGCTGAGCTTAACCACAATAAGCAACAGCAGAAGCCGCACTGCACCATCTGAACCAAGCCATGTGAAGCCATGGACAGACCCGCACAGGGTGCATCATTCGCATCACGGTTCAGATATATTGCAGCTAGATTGAATAGCGCGACTGATCACGGGACACAAGAAAAGGTACACACACCACAAAGCGCTGGTTCTGCATTTATTCCGCCAGAAAAGGGAATAAAATTCATTGCTGTCAGTTTAAAAAAAAATTGCGCTTTGTGGTGTGTGTACCTTTTCTTGTGTCCCGTGATCAGTCGCGCTATTCAATCTAGTCATGTTTTACCAACACGCCCAGTCTTCAACCTTAGTATATTGCAGCGCTGAGTTTATGCGCATTCATAATTTGGAGCACTATGGCTCATGGTAATTAGTATTAAGCCGTGAGATGACAAAGCAGCAAATTCCTACTTGACAACAATAAATAAGAATGCATGTTTTCCTGAACTCATATTAAGTCAACAGAGTGATTTGTCGTTCACAAAAGCGCACGGAAATAGACTTCTCCGAAATCGGCTACTTCAATACGATCACTAATGAGTAAAAAGTGATCGACAGAGACTGATGGGGTTGTTGAAAGTGCACGAATGAATGAAGAACTGTAGTAAAAGTAAATCTGTGCTTCTCACTATGACTATTCCTAATGTCTGCGCTCAGAAGCTTCCTTTGTTGTCGCATTTGTTGTCGTCGTTATCGTACTTGTTGTATCAGCTTTGTTAGTGTGAAGAACACTTTATATAACGGACGATATTATGTCATCACGGGGATATCAAAATCCCAAATCAAACTTAATGCAACATCTCAGTTTTATCGTATGGTAAAACTGTCCACTAAACGAAGGAAGAAATGCAAATAGGGAGGTAGGTCAGTTAGCTGGCCAACCTCCCTGTTTGGCTGTGTAGATATCTTCTTTAAGAATACACGTACCCATTTAAACTTGCATTTTAAAGCCGCGACAACTCCGCACATTTTTTTTACTAGGTGCCGCTACGTTCCATGCTTTTCCAAGTTTCGTCATCTCACCTAAACATTATTTATATTCACGACCTCGAAACCACACTGGCATGTTCATTCTTCACCTCTGCAATGTTCATTCTGCTTTTTTCGTAGTACATCTTTTACTGTTTGAGGCCTTCTTTACGGTACATTTTACTTCTAAAAACCTCGTTGACTTCGAAACGGGCGAGCGAAAAAGCTTAAAAGCATAAAAGCGTGGGCAGCTTGCAAAAATAAGAAACGAAGGGTAAGGCCGCATTCACACCTCCGTGTTCAGGCCCAACTTTAAACCATGCAATACATTGGCCACGAGAAAAATTGAGGCTTTACGTGGCCCTCAGTGGCTGGGAACATTCTTTTTTCTCTACGAGGTAGCACCTACGCGCGCATGTAGAGGTCCGCAAAGAAGGAAGAACACGAAAGGAAGTTCGCATATTGCGCCGGTCCGTCCAAACCTTCACTTCATGTTTTAACTTTCCTGTCAGCCCGAAAGAGGTTCCAGTGTGGGCTTGTAGGTGAACTGTCAGAAAAACTTCGACGTAGCGCGCAGTGAAACACAGACACAGAAGACGCGAAAAGGCAAGCGCTGTGTGGCGTTTTAATATTCATTCGCGTGTCCGTGTCTCATTGCACGCTGCACCGAAGTTGTTCCCTGTCAGCTCACAACCATGTTATACGAGGCAGGCCAGCACTGCATAGCCAAAGTCCGCGCCGCCAAATGTTGTTTCGTTAGACCCACAAGTTGCGTTAAATATATCGGTTCTGCTACGTGCGTTTCGCGCCCATGTAACGCTCACCTAGGATCAAGTCCGAGTTTGGAACGTCGTGACTGAACTAGCAGGACAGTTATTAGTAGAGGCCGGATTTTTAGGCACTTAAAAAGCGCGTTTTAGGCGCCAAAAATAGGCAGGCAAAACACAGTTTTAGGCTTCCAAAATCGTAAATATAGGCACAATAAATTTTTACATAAATTCAAAATATTTCAAGCAAAGACGTACGCAACCTGCATTTACGACAGAAAAGCAAGAAATGTTATTATTCACGATGACACAAAGGCGCCAACAGTTGAACATAGCCACGCAATTGTCCTTTTTGCCGCATGGTTCGTTGAATACAGTCTCTCCGTTGAAGTCAACCAAGTATGGGAAATATATTTAGAGCAAAAATCCATTGTGCAGAAATTAGTCGAGGCAAAAATTAAAGGCGAAAGTGAACGCTGGATGACAGAGATTCGCGAAAAGAAGAAGGCCGCGCCTAGGATATTTTGGAGCCACCTAAAAGCGCTAGGTAGGAAGTCTGTAACAATGCAACAACATATGGTAGATGAAGAAGGAAATCAAATGGAAGGGATGAAGCGCTAGGTTACATCCGAAAGGTAACAGCCGATTTGTTTAAAAAGGTCGCCCAGGGGATTCCCCCGGTGAGTAAAAGTATACAGAAGAGTACAACCGAGGAAGATGTAGTACTTGAAAATTTCAATTGGAAGAAGGTCGAAGGAAAAATTCCTAAGCGCACTCCTCCGGGCTTAGATGGGGTTCCCGTCAGCCTAATTAACGAACTAGGACAGAGCACTAAAGAAGCACTGCTGAAAGCCGTAGAAAAGTGCTTACAGGAGAGGGAAATACCAGACAGTTGGCGAAAAAGTAGAATGAACTTAATCTATAAAGGCAGGGGAGAAAAGGATAACATTCGCTCGTATAGACCGCTAACTATTACATCGGTGCTATACCGGTTGGCGATGCAGGCAGTAAAATTAAAAATAGAAACGTGGGTAGAGCAAAATGATATTTTGGGAGAACTCCAGAATGGATTCCGAATCGACAGGCGGTTAGACGATAACCTGTTTGTTCTTACACAGTGTATACAAATATCAAAAATAGAAAACAGGCCCTTATACGTAGCTTATCTAGACATCACCGGGGCATATGACAACGTTAATCAGGAAATTTTGTGGGATATATTGAAGGAAGTGGGCATAGGTGACGACTGTATACAGCTTTTGAGGGAGATATACCGAGAAAATACAGTTTGTGTAGAATGGGAAGGAATAAGCAGCAAGGACAGCGTTGACATTAGCAAGGGGCTGAGACAGGGATGTCCTTTGTCCCCGCTGTTATTCATGCTGTACATGGTGAGGATGGAAAAAGCGCTAGAAGGGAGCAACATTGGATTTAATCTGTCACACAAACAGGCCGGCGCGATGGTTGAGCAGAAGCTTCCAGGTCTATTTTATGCTGACGATATTGTCTTATTTGCGGACAGTCAAGATGATATACAGCGGCTGGCAGATATATGCGGAAGGGAGGGCGAGGCTCTAGGACTAGGTTTTAGTGCAACAAAATGTGGATTGATGGTATTCAATGATCACGAAGACCATGCGGTCTTAATACAGGGCCAAGAAATACCGAGGGTAAGCGAATACAAGTACCTCGGAGTGTGGGTAAATGAGGGGGGATAGATATATGGAGGTACAAGAGAAAGCATCGGTAACAAATGGAAAGAGGAATGCTGCAATCATGAAGCACAGAGCGTTATGGGGATACAATAGGTACGAGGTGCTTCGAGGGCTGTGGAAGGGTGTGATGGTTCCGGGGCTTACATTTGGGAACTCAGTGGTGTGCATGAAGTCAGAGGTGCAATCTGGAATGGATGTAAATCAAAGGACTGTGGGACGCCTCGCGTTGGGCGCTCACGGGAAGACGACAAATGAGGCTGTAAAGGGTGATACGGGATGGACAGGTTTTGAAGTGAGGGAAGCTCAGAGCAAAATTAGATTTGAAGAGAGGCTGCGGAAAATGAAGGAGAGTAGATGGGCAGGGAAGGTTTTCAGGTATTTGTATAGAAAAAGCGTCGACACGCAGTGGAGAAAAAGAACTAGGAGGCTCACCAGTAAATATACGGCTAGCAGTGTGGGCGACATGGCAGCAAGGACCATTAAGCGAAAAGTCAGAGAGGCGGAGAGGACATATTGGATGACAGCGATGGTAAAGAAGCCGGCTCTCAGTGACTACCGAAAGGGAAAAAACGAAATAAGGAGGGAGAGGTTTTGTGATAATTCAAGGGGAAGCGCTTTACTGTTTGAGGCAAGGTCGGGTTGCCTTAGAACGCGTAGCTATAAAGCGAGATTCTGTAACGAAGAAGAACAATGTACATGCTGTGGGGGGAACTAAGGAAACGATGGAACATGTACTGATTGAATGTGGCGATATCCACCCAGATATACGTGTGGGCACGAGTCTACATGAAGCCTTGGGTTTTAGGGACAACAATGGAAAGCTGAACACGTCCGCGATAGAAATAAGTAAGAGACGGTTAGAGTATTGGTGGCAGAAAAGTAGAGATAAAGGATAAAAATGAAGAAAGGGAAAAATAAGGTCATTCTGCCTTAAGTGGCAGAGAGGTGGACCGTGAATTTATATTTTTTCTTTGCTATATTAACATAGATTTAATCAATATAGATAAGGCATTAGGCCAACATAAAAAGAAAGTTTTTTTTTTTTTTTTCGAGCCTGGTGGCAGACATGTCACCGCCCCGTTATAAAGGGGACGCTCATAGCATCCATCCATCCATCCTTTTATTCTCTATCATGGTGAGTAAAGTGTCCACCGTGGAATCGACCAGTCGCGGATCTCTTTATTTTCGGCTTGCACAGAAACAGGTAGTTAGACCACTAAAAAACCAGAACGCAGGGATGCCTCGTATTGGCCGGGTATAATCGCGTAGGGTCAGTTGCTACTCTGTCGACGAACACCTTTAAAGGGCCCCCCCACCAGGTCTGAGCATTTTGAACTCGCAAGTCTTTTGCATGAACTGGGCGCTCATGATCACGTCTGCCAATATTTGCAACGTTCCGCGCCGCGGAAAAATGTGAAATTTCAAAATGAACTGAAGCAAGGTATGTGACCGGGCTAGTTGGTATTCCACGACGACGTGAACAGCGCGTGAGACAGACAAGGACAGAATAACCGACGAGGACTAGCGCTAGTCCTCGTCGGTTATTCTGTCCTTGTCTGTCTCACGCGCTTTTCACGTCGTCATGGAACTAGCCCGGTCTACCTGCTTCAGTTCATTTCTAGTTCGTCGGGCTCTGTTAATTGTGTTCTTCTACATCCTGCAATCCTCGTCACTTTGATCGAAAAAAAAAATTTCAGCGCTAGTCCTCGTCGGTTATTCTGTCCTTGTCTGCCTCACGCGCTGTTCACGTCGTCAAAATGAACACCGCTTGCCCTTCTCGCAGGAGCGCGACCCAAGATGGAGGGGGTCGGACGTACAACAAGGAATGCTCCTGCGTAGTTATCTGAGCTCTAACATCGCTCTTCTACCTAGACATTGGTGCTCTGACATCGCTCGCAGTAGCACGTGACACTGCGAGAATTATTCGAGGCGACTTGTATAATTTCTGTAATACGTTGCTTAAATAGATGAATGAAGGTTGAGAGAAATAACACACAAGAGGAATGTGTTTGCGTTTTTATTTTTTATTTCTTACTTCGTATCGCAGCGAGATGTGAGTCTAATCTGCCTCGATTTCGTATGCGGTCGTGTTTTCGCCGTTCCCGCGTCGTGCCGGCACCAGAACAACGCTTGGCGTGATTTTGTTGCATTTTCCCTAACAACAGTTCCAGCAGTGCGACGCGGTGTGTCGCGGTAAGGATACGTGATTCGTGCCAGCCTCTCCAAACGTGCGCGCACTGAGAGATCCATCCCAAAGAAATAGGCAGCACACTACAGAGAACGCCGAAATGACACAACACCGCTCGCGTGCACGAGCTGGCTCAGGCACGTCATGCGCACGTGACCTTGCGTGCGCATGACGCCTCCTCGCATAATGGTTTCGCGGCTCGTAATGAGCCAACTGAAAAAAATATTGGGGTCCAACGCTCTTCATTGGGCACGCATCAACAAACAAAACCAAACCCGTGTGCACATCACATTTTTCGTACTTTTGGTCTACAGTCTCCTTTCCCCTGACA
Organism: Rhipicephalus appendiculatus; assembly: GCA_030522465.1. Classification (NCBI taxonomy): domain Eukaryota; kingdom Metazoa; phylum Arthropoda; class Arachnida; order Ixodida; family Ixodidae; genus Rhipicephalus; species Rhipicephalus appendiculatus. Next base: position 26,736 of record JALIZH010022123.1, on the reverse strand, counting down.
GCACTCCATGGTTTCGCTTTCGTCCGTCACCTTCCCGCGGCTGCACAGAAGGACCTCCTATTTCTTGCTCACTGCCACACCCATGTCTTCAAGGTGGTTCACTTCCTTGAGGACACTGGAAGGACAAATGGTTCTAGAAGTCAACCGCCGCGTCCTTGACCACGGACGCCACTCTCCCTTCTCATCTACTCTTCCCATGTTTATTTCCCTCTCCCCATTCTATAGTAGACGTTGACTTGCTCCCATTTAGGGTTGCAGAAACAGCGTCTTTTCCTCTCATGAACCTTTCCTCCTTTAGCCACTCGCGACATCTCAGCGTGTTGGCTTAAGATGGCCGGCGCGTCCCATTTTACGGCTGCCAGCGGTTGTTTTCCGGAAATTGGTTGAAATAGAAGGCTAGTTTGAACCCCCTAGTATTCCTAAAGGTCAATGTTGCCTGGTAACATGAATAACGGTCTCAAACTGCACTCGAAGGTGAAATTTGGGGTTAAATAGTGTTCATATAGGCACCCATTTGGAAAATAGGCATTTATAGGCACCTATAGGCGTTTAGGCACGATCTCCAAAAATAGGCATTTATAGGCACTATAAAAACACTATAAAAGCCCCTCTTAACCTCTAATTCGTGCTCATATATCAATGTGGCACGATAGGAACTCAAGGAAAAAAATAGGCATTTGCCTATAATCCGGTCTCTAGTTATTAGTTATACGTGTCAACGCGGACGGTGCACGATCGTAAAGATAACGTAACCAGAACTGACGCCCGGCAGCCGTCATTGGCTGTAGTAATGCATGAAGCAAGATATATATATATATATATATATATATATATATATATATATATATATATATATATATATATATATATATATATATATATATATATATATATATATATATATATTCCGTCGTACTGTGTTTACACGTGCCTGCCACGTCGATGCAAGCCATGTTATCGTGCATCAGACATCGTACGAAAGGTGGACGAGGACCGAACGACGAGGACGGTCTTGGCGATGGAGCTAGGCCTCACAACGTCAACATGCCCGACTGCTAGGGACGCACTTGTGCAGACAGGGCCGTAAATCTCCCGAAGAACATCCTCAACACCACCGCCATAAGAAAATAATGTAAAAGAACAGCTGTTCTAAAATTTTGTGGTCTTTATCTATCAGGGTGAAAGCGCTCCTTAAGTCCCTTTCGCCGCTGTACCGCGGTGTCATGCAGAATAGCATACTAATATTTGGAAGGGGCTACTAGCTGTCGCGGGTTACAACACACCTGGTTCAATAATTACACACGCGCGCACGGCCGTATATTTACGAGTGCAGGTATGGTCATTGACGTCTGTAAATTTCACTGGCAATCATTCAGAGCTATTCGTGACTTTGCTGCGACCCTGAAAAACAACAAATGAAAATGTACGCAAGCTTTCTTTTGTCGCATGCTAACTTTCTATAATTTCTGGTGATACAAATTTCGGATGATGCTAATATCTTTAGTGATCCCGCGAGATTCGTATCACCGAGGTATTGCTGCATATATATATATATATATATATATATATATATATATATATATATATATATATATATATATATATATATATATATATACACACAAAATACACGCAAACCCCAGTAAAGGGGGGCCATGCGCGATGAAGTACGTTGCAGTTTGAAATGATTCGGGGAAACACAGTAAAGGCACAGCAACGGAGTTGTTTTCATTATTTCTCCTAGGACGCGACCAAACAGAAATTTTTCGCCCCCCGAACGTGGACACCTTGACCACAGCGGCTAATAAAGTGCAGCGTGCAGCTTTTAGCGGAAGTCGACCGCAGGACTGCATATCACGTTAGGCGTATTGAAATGGGCAGCGCAGAAACGAGGACACGAGATAGAAGGAATACACATTACACAGCGCCGTCTCACAACTAGCTTTACTAGCCGTGTAACTTCGTGCCCGTTTTCGCGCTGCCCATGTCAAGATGCGTAACCAATTCCAACTTGCCCAAACGTCAATTCTTGTGCAGTGTGTATCATGTGCTCCACAAGAACCAGGAACATAAGAAAGCAAGCAGAAAAAAGAAAAAGAAAGAGAAGAGTCTTGCATTATTTGGAAGATGAGTCCATAGTTTAAGCAAGGCGTGTAACCGGGCTAGTTGGTATTCCATAGCTAGGTGAAAGGTAATGGAACACGAAATTCTTGAAGAGAAAGAAGAAAACGAGAAGTTCAAGCTGCTGAACCCTCGCCCACAACCGCAACGTGCCTCAGCGCGCCTTCCGATCGGCATTATGCTTCACGGCCAAGCTTTCTGGCAATGCAGTAAAGCTGACTTTTGGAATCCGCTGTGGCGCGAGAGCGGTGGTCGCTTCTGTTAATGCATTTCCGGACATGCAGCTTGAGTAAAAAGTTGGAGACTTGGAAGAGTTTAACATCGGAAGCTTTAGACGTTGTCATACATTTGTGGCGGTCTCATGAAAGCGTCTGAATTTTCAAGCATGTCCGAGAAATCGGCAGCTTTCTCATCTTTGTCACTGATATGTATGTTGGCATATCCCACCCGATATTATATTTTTCTCACAAGAACCTGCCGTCCCTCTATTTTTTTTTTTCGTTCAACCCGTTTATAGCAATTATCGGTTATAACAATGGAATTTTCGTGGCACTTTGGTATTTTTATAAGTGGGTTCGACTGTATTGGCACGAGACACGACAAACGAGAACTAAAAAGCGCACGATGTAGTTCAGCCGGCGCAAGTCAAAAGAAATCTCGCAGTTTTTAGACTGGGCGGTAATAAAGCGCGTTGCCTCATTCATTTCGACGAGATTAAAGCGAGGCGATGGCGCGAGAACTTCAAGCGTCGAGCTGCCGGCGCCCATTGTCGACGTGAATTAGTGTCCCGTCCCATTTGTTTCAGTTATGACGGCCTTTCAACAGTGTGCGGAGCTACTAGCGCTCTGGGTTTGTATTTGTGTTATATGACGTTGTGCATGTACTACTCATAGCGGTCTGATTTAAGTTAACGTTTATATTAGAGCGACCGCGTTTGCGCACTGTATAAAGTGTTTTGAAGTCGGACAGAACGCGAGCACTCACGACCATACTCGTCGTGAAGCGGCAGTGGCGTGTTTTGTAACCTGTCGTAAGAAACTGCGATTCAAACAAGGCAGAAACTCGGTGTGAGATGGAGACTTGAAGCGATGAGAATACGTCAAACAAGGAGTTTCACTGTGGCTAAGCCTTAGATGCATCATCAAACATGCAAATTCGCCATCGGTGTCGGCATCCTGCGGCGTCGGGGACAAGTGATGCAAAAAATCACGCCATATCCACGAAGTGAATGATGATGAGTTGGCGAAGCTCGATCGTTTTCATCCATGGCAGAAAGAGAATATGTGGTCTGGAACGCGCTTATACTTCATGGTCATCAGTTACAGGCCTCGCAGATGACTGGTGATGAGTGACATTTATGTTGGGGTGTGGTGTGGGGATATGGGGGGGGGGCCCGGTAACACTGTAGGCGGAATAGCTCACAGGCCACCGGTTAAGCAGGGCTGAGTCGCGCTGCGCGCGACTTTCTATAGAGCATGCCCGCGTTTCGCTTTCAGAAGGACACTGGTTTCATATGTTCAGAAAAGAGGAAACCGGGCGGGGCAATTGCCTGCAAATTTCGCAAGGCTAGATCCGCCGGCAGCCTACAACATCCTAATCCTAATCCTAATCCTAATCCTAATCCTACTACTACTACTACTACTACTACTACTACTACTACTACTACTACTACTACTACTACTACTACTGCTACAGAGGCGGGACAGACCCACACCCTAAGGAGCTTCGCCCCTAAAATCACGCCATATCCACGAAGTGAATGATGTCATCGTCATCGATATCACGTGTAGTGGGTACATTCCACTATACTGGAACACGCTTATACTTCATCGTTATCACGTGTAGTGGGTACATTCCACTATACTGCGTCATCATCTTTATCACGTGGAGTGGGTACATTCTACTATACGTGGCTATCATCATCAGCCTGTCTACGCCCACTGCAGGGCAAAGGCCTCTCCCATGTTTCGCCAATCAACCCGGTCCTGTGCTTTCTGCTGCCACGTTATACCTGCAAACTTCTTAATCTCATCTACCCACCTAATTTTCTGTCTCCCCCCTCACGCGTTTGCCAACTCTTGGAATCCAGTCAGTTACCCTTAATGACCAGCGGTTATCCTGCCGACGTGCTACGTGCCCGGCCCATATCCATTTCTTCTTCTTGATTTCAACTATGATATCCTTAACCCCCGTTTGTTCCCTGACCCACTCTGCTCTCTTCCTGTCTCTTAAGGTTACACCTATCATTTTCCTTTCCATCGCTCGCTGCGTCGTCCTCAGTTTAAGTTGAACCCTCTTTGTAAGTCTCCAGGTTTCTGCTCCGTAGGTAAGTACCGGTAAGATGCAGCTGTTATATACCTTCCTCTTGAGGGATAGTGGTAGACTACCATTCATGATTTGATAATGCTTGCCGAATGAGCCCCATCCCATCCTTATTCTTCTAGTTATTTCACTCTCATGGTTCGGCTCCGCGGTTACTACCTGTCCTAAGTAGACGTACTCCTTTACAACTTCCAGTGTCTCGCCACCTATCGCGAAGCGCTGTTCTCTGCCAAGATTGTTCCGCATTACTTTAGTTTTATGCATATAAGTGGCTATCTACCTACCTACTACTACTACGACAACTACAGAGGAGGGACAGACCTACACCCTTAGGAGCTTCGCCCCTAAAAAATCATGGCTGATCCCTCCGTCATAGGAATCTGTATAACCTAAAAATGAAACCTGTCTTCACACAAGCGGTTGACTGTTTATTGTGCATTGATCTATGAGAGCATGTACGGTTTCTATTGGTCTTTGGCACCGTTTGACATGCACTCATGTAGATGTCTAGCGGCTTATCTCCATCGCGACGACTGCAGCCCATGATCACGGTATAACCACTGTAGTAGCTGAAGCTGCTAACATATGCCCGGACACAGCATAATGTACGTACATCCCGAGCATATATGGCATCAACAAGCACATGATAAAAGCTGCTACACGAAATGCACTTCTGCAACGCGTCGTTAATTGAGGAGAGACGCGGCATGGTGTGCGCTCCCGAGTAATAAGGTAACGCGTGCCTATGCTCATGAATGCACTACAACACTGCACTTCAGCAGCGCCTCGCCTTCAGCAACAGGAGATGTAGAGTTTAGCTTGAGCCGCGAATGCGCGAAGGCGTTCCACGTCCCACTGGCCTAGTGACGGTAGCTGCATGGTAACGTGATAGTGACGGTAGCTGTAAACGGATAATCTGCTTCCCATAGTTGGTACTACTTCGTGACATTTCCCATTGCCCCGGACTAAGTATGTTGCAAACAACTGCATTGGTCTTAAGACTGGCTATGTTTTGCGAAGCGTTGTCCTGATTGATTTTTTGCGCATAATTTGTGATAACGGAATAGCCGCGGTCTTCATAAAGTGATGGAAATCCTACGACGCGTATTTCTGCAAACGATTCAGCTGTAAGTGACAAATAGGGCATCTTACAAGTTAGTCTGATAATTCGTTTTTGCAGTAGAAATAATTTTATAATATTAGCATTTGTGGTTGTGTACGCCACAAGAGCGCCATTGTTCAGTGTGGAAGAGATTAACGAGTTATAAAGGAAGTAGATTTACGGTAAACGGAAGCGCTGCACTCTTTCGCTGCGAAGTCCAATAGTACTTGAACGTTTTTCTTTTTTTTTTCCCCGGAAAATCTACGTGTGCATCTTATAACATTGTAGCAGAAAGATAGATGCCTGGAGTTTTAAAGGACTCAACGTATGCAATTAATATATAGCGGATGCGCGAGACATGCCTTATGATGCGGATCTCTCCCTATTGCAAAGAAAAGTAGCTGTTACTGTTCTTAACGACTATTGTCACGCATACAGAATGTTTTTTTTTAATGCGAAGCATTTCTTTGCATACTACAGGCACTTTTAGCGTATCTATCTATCTATCTATCTATCTATCTATCTATCTATCTATCTATCTATCTATCTATCTATCTATCTATCTATCTATCTATCTATCTATCTAGCCGCCTACGCCTGGGTCCTCTCGTCATCAACCCCTAGTAACTTGTGGTAAACCAAATTAGTATGGGAGGGCAAGATGGTTTGACGAATATGACTCGCTGGTCATGCCATGAATAATGTGACAATCCCGTCGCGTACGTCGTCAATCCCTTTCCGCCTGACACGTGTGGCACATACCCGTATACGGGTGGGTATGGGCCAAAGGTATGCGGGTATGTGCCACAGGTGATTGACAGTTCATATCTACCCAGGAACGACGAGAACAGACATTGGTAATTCTAACGCGAGAGCGTTAAGAAAAAGCTGACATCGGCAGCGTTGACCCAATGAATGCAAAGAACAAATGTCAGGGTCCCAGCAGGAATCGAACCCCAGCATTCTGCGTGGATATCAAGTATTCTAGCGCAGGGCAACGCCAGGTCTCGGAACTGCTTTTCAAATAGACCCTAATGTTCGTGAAACGTCAATTGCGGCTCCTGTTCTGGCTATCCAATTTTATGAACATTACATATCTACTCCTATGATGCAGCCGTCACGTCGGGTTAACGTCAATTGTAGTTAAGCGCCATCCACTGAAGTTATTTTATGTAGCAGTGTCCAGGGCTA
>JALIZH010022123.1:0-15000 GCA_030522465.1 Rhipicephalus appendiculatus | reverse complement strand
TATGAACACACCGCCTCCTACAGAAAAACTGTGTCAAATATTACGGGGTTCAAAAAGGGAGTCCGAAGTTAGGTTCTCTTATTTTCAAAAGCATTCCAGTAGCATCCGAGTTTTTCAGAATCATTTTAAGGTGAGAATGCCTAGCACTTGGAACTTGCTGGTATACAGACAGATGATGAGCCCTAAATAACCGAGCTGAGCTAGTTCGTGTGTACTCATGTTAAAAGAATGAGCATGCAAACATGGACACAAGAGTGAATCAAGACACCACAAACGCGGTGGTGTCTTGATCTCGGTGACCGGCGTTTGAAGTGCCTTGACTTCTCTCTTGTTTTCGTGTTTACACGCCCAGTCTTTAACATGGATGAGCTCAAAGGCGCATTTGATGCGAAAGACGCCGTGGAGTTTTACGCTGGCCTCACAGACTCAAGGTTGCGAGTTTGAAGAAACTAGCAGCAGCCATGATAACAGTGTTCGGCAGTACATGCGTTTGCGAACGCCCTTTCTCTAGAATGAAGTTCATCACATAAAACTTGTGTTCCCCACTAACCGATGAACAGTTCCACGAGCTTCTGCCTCTGTCGGTGAGGAACATTGATGTAGATATTCACGAGTCGGCTTTGAATGTTCAGCACCAAAAGTCAAATTGAAAGAGTTTTTCGTTTCTTGCATCTAACCTACGTTTTTTGTAAATTACAATCTTGTGCATACTAGCTGAAATAATTATGACTTCTTTTCCAGTTTTGTACGTATCTACCAATTCGAGGAATTGTTCTAGTTTGCCGGTAGAGCTACCCCCCCTCCCGAGTTGTCTTGCGCCCCCCCCCCTCCATTGCCTTAGTATTATTGAAGTATTCATTTAATTTGCTGATTATTCTGTAATTTTAACATAAACATTACTCTTAGAAATGAGATTACAATTCTTCAGTGCGTCCTTAACGGTATCTGTTCGTGGTGCATTGAAAGGCAATAAAAATTTGCGTTAATATATGCGTAAATTTATACGTGTGTCCACATCGACCAACACCAGTCCTGTTTAACGAATACACAGCATACCACTTGAAACATGTGTCTTCATATAATTAAACCGGCGTATACAACACGCTTAACCTGACTTGCGCCGTGCGCTGTACTACAGCTAACTCAACCCGCGTTTTCGGCTGTGATCATCACAATATTTTTTTATCACTTTCTTCCATAAAACTTGCGTTATGTGCATAATTAAGCCTCAATCAACATGCTCTCGCAGCTCTTCATTAAAATACGTCACTAAGTCCTTTTTTCGAAAGTTGCACCACCGTTTGCACTGGCTCAAAACCAACTGAAATCACACTGCGATCCCGATTGGTTGAAATTTATTCATCTCGAAACTTCGGCTCAAACGAACGGGCCAGAGGAAGATATATACGCTAGGACGGGCGCTTTTCCTTGTGTATATCGTGCTTGTGTACCTTTCATTATCCCCGTTTGTTTAGCGTAAAATTTCAGGAAGTAACGAATTAGCTGTTCCACTCCACAGCAGTACGTTTCAAGTACACTGGACAACATCATAGACTTGCCATCGTGTTGCGCAGAGCTCGCACCTTTATTTGAACTCCCTCGCAGAGAGGATCTTTAACGCTGTACCTATCGTTCATGGGAACTCGATCCGTCGAGAAAACTGCAAACTCCATCACAGCTCTCCCGCCGTAACGCAATTAACTTACTGTGTCGCTTGTGGTTATGAGTGGCTTTTACTAAAGCATACTCTTTTCGCATAGGAACGTCGGACACTTACGGATGTGCTTGGTGCAACTGTGACGAGACGATAGAACACTTACTGTGATTTTGTGATCGCTACATTGCCGAACGCGATGTTCTTCGACAGTGGCATAGCCAGAAATTTTTTTTCAGCGAGGAAGGGGGGGGGGGGGGGTTCAATCATACTTTATGTAAACGCGTGCGTGCTTTTATATGTGTGCGTGTATGCATACTCACTCAAAATTGAAAAAGTTCGGGATGACTCCCCCCCCCCCCCCTCCACTTTCTCCTCCCATCAAACCATACCAGTAAGACAGCAAGTTGGGCTAGTCGGTTGGGATTCATCTTTAACTTGCTTACAGCGCAACACAGAAAATGACAAAAGAAAGAAACGTACACCACGGCGCTGGTGTACGTCTCTGATTTTTTTTTTTTTTTTTTGTCCTTGTCTGTGTTGCGCTGTAACCAAGCTTAAGCTAAGACATACCAGACCACACCAACTGAACCCTTAACTGTAGCTCCGACCTCCATGCGAACTTCATCGACGTGCACATTCGTTCCCCTATCAGCTTTGGTTGGTAGCCGCCTACACAAAGGACTACACAACATAAATTAGAACGACCGACGATGTGGCATGCGATGCCTGAGGCCCCGGACAGAACATTAACTACTTGCTATGCCACTGCTCTCGATTTTCGTCGGAAAAATAAGCCCTTTCTTATCCACTGCGACGACCGACCCGTGAAGGTGCTGCTAGGCCACCACCCCTCTCATCGGTCCTTGAGGTAGCGAAATCGTCCGCCATGGTGGATCGGTGGTTAAGGTGCTAGGCTGCTGACCCGAAGGTCGCGGGTTCGATCCTGGCCGTGCAGTCGCATTTCGATGGAGGCGAATTGGCAGAGGCCCGTGTGCTGTGCGATGTCAGTGCACATTAAAAAAACACCAGATGGTGGAAATTTCCGGAGCCCTCCACTATAATCATGTCGTTGTTTTTTGACGTTAAACCACGGATATTATTATCATTATTATTATTAGGTAGCAAAATCGCTTTTGGGCTTCTTGTGGACGACGGGATTGTGCGAACATTATTAACCTGTCCCGCACGCGTCAGCGAATCAACTGTTCGTTTCCTTCTTTCTCTCCCTCCTCCATCTGCCTCTCTCTCTCTCACACTCTCTCATATTTCGAAGTTCCTTTTCCAATCCACAAGCGTATTTTATCCAGCAAATGCTTTTCTGGTTAACCTCCCAGCCTTCAGCCTTCCTTTTTTTTTTCGTCCTTCCCTATACGTACCATGCAGCTAAAGTTCAACATTATGACTTACTTGTCAGCGCAAGAACTGTATTGCTTTCAATTGTTGCCTGTGTTATCCACCAATTTGCGCACGACATTTGCGCATGATATTTCTGACAACTTCAAGTTTACGCTTGTCATTTTTTAGCAACTTTGATATTGGCAATCATGGTGATGCATTATTTGTAGACTTTTTCAAAGCTTTCGACACCGTTATACACAATAAGCTACTAAGTATGCGAGGCGTTATTTTAAACAACCCTGGACTAATCGACTGGATAGCTAGCTCTTTTAACTCGTGCACGACCTCAAAATGTTTCATTTGATTCCACTTCGTCCTTAACTCTCAATGTAACTTCTGGCGTCCCGCAGGGCTTCGTTCCGGGACCTTTATTATAATTAATTTATAAATGACCTTCCTAGCAATATTAAGTCAAAGGTCCGTCTATATGCCGATGACTGCGTCCTATATCAAGTAATTTCTTCTCCTAGTGATCACACCTTACTTCAGGGTTCCGTCACCAGTTTTTTTCACGTGGTCTACGGATTGGCAGATGCGCATTAGCTTTCAAAAAAATCACGCCATATATATGTAGATGTAGATGTAGATCCTGCGCTTCTGGCTCACACCCACACTGGGGGGATTGGCCAAGAATCGGTTAGCTTAAAAAAAAGAGAGATAATGAAAAAACTAGCAAGGAGAGTAGTTTATCGTTTCGGGTAAAAATAAGATTTTTTTTTTATTATTATTTCTGTTAAAATACCAGTAAGTTCGGTCGACTTGACTCTTATCGAATAGGAAATAAATGAATAATATAGAAAAAAAATTCCTGGAGTCTAGTTTGGTTAGCGGCAGAGCTTTGTAATCGTGGTTATTATTTAAATCTCTTTGTCTGTTATATAAAATATTGCAAGGCCTCGCATACTTTCCCGTTGGTGTGCCCAAGGGTCAGTGCACCTAAGGATAGCAAATTTGCAGTTGTTAGATTTAATCCAATGGTGCGCAACGGTGTTTCTAGAAATACCTTTCTTAATGTGGAGTACTTTCTACAATATATCAGAAAGTGTTCTATTGTTTCGTCTTCACTACAGTACGAACAAAGCGGGGAGGGTGTCAATCCGGCTCTATATAAATAAAAATTTAATGCTGGAATACGACAGCGTAGCCTAGTAATTATGACTTCAAGACCTCTGTTATTACATGTGTTACTTTTCCAGGGTGTCGATAGATGATTGAAGTCCGGGGAATTTTTTAGAGAAGGTATATCGAATTCTCGCATCATCATTTACCTCCGAAATCTAGCCGCTACTATGAAAGCTGATGTAGGGGTAATATGAATAGCTGGTCCGTCTAATGCCGCTTTCGCGAGTGCATCAGCTGTTTCATTTAGTAATAGGCCTCTATGCCCAGGTACCCATACTAATCGAATATATGTTAAGTGATCCGGTACTAGGGAACAGAACTCTTTCAGTGTTTTCGAATCACCAGATGCCGTGAGCGCACCGCATACGGATATAGAGTGCGTTACTATTACGGCGGAATTAATTGATGGGGTCAGTTTACGAAGGGGCCAATACTACCGCTAAAAATTCTGCAATGAAGATGGGTGTGAAATCTGGAATTCGGAGGGAAAAGGACCAGTCGAGAATAGGACAGTATATACCAATGCCACTTTTTTCATCTCTCTGCGATGCATCCGTCGCAATGATGACATTTTCTTGCAATCTTAGCAGGTGGTCCTGAAGAATAGCCCTTAACATGTTACTCGGTAAATGTTTAGCATTATTAGGGAAAATGTCATCAAAGTAGATTTGAAGCGAGTTAGTCGCATTACAAACCGGAATAACTTCCCTTATTTTGACGGACAGTGGATCGAGAAGAGATTGTAGAAACTTTACTTGAGGTGTGTGAAATCTAGGCCAATGGAAATCAAAAAATAAACCAGGTTGCACAATGAAAACTGTTTCACTATGCCTCAAAGGGGATTCATATGCTCTTAAATACGTTTGTACAGCCAATATTCTGAATCTATAGTTATGAGTGAAGGGATTCTAGCTTCCATATACAAAACATTATTCGCTACAAATTTAGGTAGCCCTAAGCACATGCGCAGTGCCTGTTTCTCCAGAAGAACAAGGGGACGAAGTTTATATGTAGGTGCCCCGGAATATAAAACACACCCAAATTCTAGAACTGGTCTTACATACATGCGGTATATTGATAATAGCGTGGTTCTACGCATTCCTGATCTCCTGTTGCTTATTCTCCGTAACATACCAACTGCCCGAACACCCTTTGCTGTAATATATTCTATGTGATTATGCCCCATAAGAGCGAGCTGTCATATATGACTCCCAAATATTTGATATTTTGAACTTGTGGGATGATGTCAAGTTTGTAAGAAAGAGATATATAGACGGGGTCTTTCAGAGGGAATACTAGCAATGCACACTTAGTAACGTTTATAGAGAGATGAATTGTATCAAGCCAGTGTTCTGTTTCAGATAAATACAATTGCAGGTTTTGATAGAGAGCATGAATGTCATTAGCTGATGAAAAGAACGCTATGTCATCCGCATAGACGTACGTGTGAACATTTTGATTACACGGAATCGAGCTTAATAAAATGTTGAATAACACCGGCGACAGGACAGCCCCTTGGGGTACTCCTTTTTCCTGTTTATATGTACTTGATGATACTCCATTCTGAGAACAATAAAATTTCCGATTACCTAAAAATTCCGTAATCCATGCTTCCAAATACTGCGGGAAGTTGATTTCTCTCAGACGACTGATTAGAACACTATGTTCGACGCTGTCGTACGCTTTCGCGATGTCCAGGGTAACTAAAGCTGCATACTGTCCTTGGCGCCGCGCCAGATGTATTCGACTGTCAAGGTCAATATGCGCTTGCCATATGGAACATCCCTGCCTGAATCCAATTTGACATGGGCGAAGGATCATTTCTCCGTCTATAAACTTTATTATACGAATATGCAATGCTCTTTCTATTAACTTTACAAAATTTGACGTTAATGCAATTGGCCTGATATTGTCTAGAACATAGCCTTCACCGGGTTTTTAAAGAAGAGGTACAATTTTGGCGATTTTCCATTCCGTTGGAATCCAAGCTTCTTTTATTGAATAATTTATTATATTGAGTACATCCTCCCGTGACTCCTTGAATAAAATTTTCAGCATGGCCGAAGTGACTCCATCGGGTCCTGCAGCAGCCTCGGGAAGTTTTCTCATAACCTCTGATAATTCCTCCATCGATATTTCGGTAAAACTATCATCTGAGCGCGGAGTTAATGTACGGGAATGAACCTTAGATGCAAATCGGTTTTCCAAACCTTGCGCTATGCTCTCCAATGATTGCGTCAATTCCTGTGGCGATAAAACTATGGATTCAATATTTACTGCCTGAGGAATCAGTTTTTTATGTCTGAGAAAGCCAAATAGAGCTCTTTTGTTATTTGATTTCGATAGAAATTCAAAATGTTTTTCATCATGCTCCTCCTTCGCTTTCGCCACCGTACGTTTAAAGGTACCTGCAATGAATTTATAATCTGACCAGTTTTTTGGATATTGATTGTGTAGTAGCTTCTTCCAGGCAGCTTTTCTACGCCTGTAATCCCGAGTGCAGTCCTCATTCCACCATCGCGACACAGGCTTTTGCGCAACAGAATGAACCTCAAATTCCGCTTTTCTACGGGACTCCTGTGAAACTGAACAAATGCTCAATGCTTTTTGTTTTGACGTTGCTTCTGACAGAGATGCCATAGAGCACCGCAAGCTTTTTTTTTAAAGTACTGTAATTTATACACGTGAGTCCTCTAGAAGTTACCGATATTACTGGGCATATAATCTCAAATATCACCGGAATGTGATCACTATTGGTAACATGTTATATGGTCGACCAAGATGCGATACAAAGGCCTGACCCCGAAAAAGTCAAATCAAGAGAAGAAGTAGCCAACCCTCTGATAAAAGTAGGGTTTCCTGAGTTGTGACAACTGAGACTATTACCCTGAGACCAATCCCATAACCGAGTTCCACATGAGTCTGTCCGTAAGCCCCATGTTATGTGATGGGAGTTAAAGTCACCCGCCAATAGGACATTGTTACCGGTAATAGAGATTACACTATCCAACGGGTTTGTGTCGTGAACCCCTGACGGATAATATACATTAGCTATGTAAAATGTTCTACAGGAAGGAAGACTCAATGCAATTACTAGAATTTCGTGTTCCGATGACAGAAGCTTAAGCGCTATTTTTGCTTTGTGACAAAATCTGGTTGAAATTAATGTGAGCAACCCACCCCCTCTTGACAGTCGGTCTAGACGAAATGATCGGTAATTTTTTTAAATGATAAATCTGATCAGGAGCTAACCAAGTTTCTTGTAATAATATTATATCAGGATTTTTTTTCAACGATTAGACACGATAAATCTGTGGAAGCTGAAAAAATGGAACGACAGTTCCACTGTAAAACTTTCAAAGGATCAATGATTGGATATACCAACAGTAGAAACAATCTTCTCAAGTATACTTTCCTTTATGACCTTGCTAGGCGGAGCCTTTTTCGTTTTAATCTCAGACGACGAGGCAGACGATGGGTTTAGAGGGGATCGGCTACGTTTCTGAGCACGCGAATCAATTTCGACGTCGGTATCGACACTCAGATCTAGGGTGTGGAGACGACCTTCGTTCGCTGTAGACTTAGTAGTCTCCCTGTAGTCATCTAGGGGCAGCCTATCTACATTTGTAGTACCTCTTGCTTCCTGCTGAGTTGACAGCGTAGAACATCTCTGGGGAGGAGCTGTTGAGTTGTTTATCAGCTGAGTCAACTGAGTGTTCATTATCTGATACAGGCATTCTGAGAGGCTGGTAAATAATCTGTCCATTGCTTTTGACATTGCCTTTTCCACGGCGGCCTCGATTGTTTGTGCGATACTAGCATCTGCTATTGCACTTTGCCGAGCAGTAACCCCAGCATACCCTTGTGTCCTTTCCTTGACGACTGCCATTGCTTCTCTCCTAGAACATCGCCTCCTGTCCATTACTTCCAGAAGTTGCTTTTCTTTAAAGTGAACAGGGCAACTAGAATAATCTGCTCTATGAGTGCCCTCACAAAGGCAACACTTCTCATCTTGGGCGGTACAGTCAGAGTGTGTGTGACCCTCACCACATATGCAACACCGTATTCCAGATTTACACCCACCAGCACTATGGCCAAAATGCCAACAATTTCTACATTGCAGGGGACGCGATGCTAATGGTTCAACCCTGAAGATTAGTGGCCAAGCTTTTATTTCAGATGGGCACGATGTTCCGGCAAAGGTTGCAATTACAGACTCTGTGGCTACCCTCATGTTGTCTACAATGCGGTTGCACCGTTAGATAGCAATTACTCCGGCCATTGAGAGTTTCTCGAGCGTCTCAGACGGGCTTAGTTGTGAGTCAACTCCACGTACAATGCCTTTGGTGCATGCGAGATGAGGTGGAATATATGCACTCACCGGGACAGAGGCAAATGACGAGCATTTCAGGAGATCCTCAACACAATCTTTATCCGGTGATCTGGAAACGATACCTCCGCGGCCAAACTGTCGCACATCGGTGATGCTCTGATGCTGCGAAGTTACCGCTCGAAGTTGCTCCTGAATCGCCTTAGGGTTGTTCAACCGGATTGATCCGCTACCCAAGGGCACCAGCGCAACGGGAATGCTGCTAACGCCGCTGCGTAGAAACAGATCAAGAGGTAGATCCTCGGTTCGAAGAGAGGCTGTCCATGCCGAACTGCCCTGCCCAGGAGTGTTCCTGGACATTCCTGCGATCTCTGGGCGATCCCTGAAAACCAAACTAATACAGGTAAAAATAAATAAGTAACACCAAAGGATATAAGCTACCCGATCCTTAGCCACCAAAACGAACGATCAGCCGCGTGGACGAACGACGCCATATCCACAAAGTGAATGATGATGAGTGGGCGAAGCTCGATCGTTTTCATCCATGGCAGAAAGAGAATGTGTGGTCTGGAACGCGCTTATACTGCATGGTCATCAGCGTCATCGTTATCACGTGTAGTGGGTACAATCCACTATACTGGAACGCGCTTATACTTCATCGTTATCACGTGTAGTGGGTACATTCCACTATACTGCGTCATCGTCATCCTCATCACGTGGAGTGGGTACATTCCACTATACGTGGCTACCTACTACTACTACTACTACTACTACTACTACTACTACTACTACTACTACTACTACTACTACTACTACTACAGAGGAGGGACAGACCCACACCCTAAAAAGCTTCGCCCCTAAAAACTGTAGTTGCATCATTCGCAAACAGCCACTTTCCGTTGCAGCATGTGTACGCTTTCAAAAACACAATAATCCCCCCGGGCACAAGTGTACAGATACTTTGTCGTTATTTTCACACACAACATGCAATGGTCGCAGTATATTGATTACATTACATCCAAGGCACTAAAAATCGGGTTACTTACGACAAAAATTATCTAAATCCTCCAAATTCACTAAGTTTCTATAATGTGTAAAACGTTTGTACGCCCTATATTGGAGAGTGCTTCATGTATATGGAACCCGTATAAATCATGTGACATTAACGAAGTAGAATCTGTATAAAGGAGGGCTGTTCGTTTAATTTGTCATCGCTATAATCGTAATTCTTCGCCCTCATTAGCAATGAATTCACTGAAACCGCCTCTCCTATGCACCAGATGGGATACCGATTCCTCGAAGCTCTAGCATTCATTTCTTTATTTATCTTGTCGATTATCTTCAGACGATTACATTACGGATGCTAATACTCTTTCAACTAGGCGTCATCACAGCGTCAGCTTAAAGCGTTTCTTTACACACACTAACATTTTTGAATACAGTTATTTTACTAGAGTTATTGAAAGGTGGAACTATTTACCCGGTAGTGTTCGTGAATTGGCGCTGACAGATTTTGTAGAAGTACTGTCATGATAATATTGCTGTATGGTTCTTTTTTTTTTCTTTTTCAGGTCAGCCTTGTGAACTGCGTGTTTGTTTATGAAAATGCTGTCTACCCCTGCAATAGATGCGCATAGGGCTGCAGTATTTGAAAATACAATAAAGAAATTTCATTACATTATAGTAATCCACTTTTGTTATTCTTTCTGACCTATGTTTATGAAACACACTGTTAGTCTTCCGTTCGGGGTACTATTGCGATAGCCAGCATTGTGCAAATGGGAAAAACTTCGTTTTGTGCCTAAGTCTTCTGTATGGCCATTACCCTCGGTGATGGCTTTCTTATTCTGGGGATAAATAAAAAAATAACTATGTATTTGTTTATTGAAACCCATTTCGACCAGCTCAATATGTGGCCACCGTTACCATCCTGTATGACGTCAACCATTATCATAGCCAACCTCATCAACCATTTGCGATCATTATTGTCCTGTACATTAAGGCGAAGTATTAATCTACACGCAAATGCATACAGCGCCGGGCAAGAAAGTAATTAGCTGTATTCTGCTTTCTTTTTTTAATTCTATGTCTGCAACAGCCGTCTGAATCCTTGATTGCTTCAACACTGAAATTTAATTACTCGAGAATCCGCTTGTGCAGAGCAAACTGCTCCCGGCAAACTCGACTGTTTACAGATATGACATATACAACTCGCGATAAGTCTACATGCTTAGGCTGATTTATTTATCACTGTAGGATTTCTATCGTGAAACGCTAATCTCTTAGCGAACGTGGACTTGTACAAGCTCGATATTTTCGATATATTAAGTGGCGGTGTGTTTACATGAACCATGCAGACGTGTGGGACACAACCGCTCTAAGGAATGAAGATGTTGACGCACCATATAATTTCCGGTACATTGCGCGTCCCCACAATGAAATGAGCGAATGGATGCTGCGGAGGCTGAGTGAATTTCTCTGAACCAGAACAAAAAAAAAATTAAAAAAAAAAACTCACAGGGTCTATTATGCACTCACCTAAGACGAATGCAAGGCGAAAGTCGTCTTCCTGGTCTTCTCAGTCGATATATTGTTACTGCTGCGCTATCTTCCGAAAACATTCCGCACCTGACGTGGTTTTCCACAGCTTCCTGGATCGGAGGCATCTCGCCTGGTTTTGTACAGCCTCCGTGATCCGTCTACCGTTGACCGAGCTGCGGTGCCATGTGATGACGTCGTCGTGTGACGTCACGTGACTTGACGTCAAAATGGAGTCAACATTTTTGACGATTCGTATAGCATTCCAATTTGTTGTTGCTGCTTCGCCCTTGCGGCGAAACTGCGACTCCTTTTAACAGCGAAGCTGTATAGCAAGTCGTTCCTTGCGAGTCTTTCGCAGGAAACTATCACCATCTTAACGGGTGTGTACCACTGTGCGGCCTACCAGAAAACTATCATAAACGGACATGTGCCGCAGAAAATAGGAAAATCCAACTTCTCATAAGTGGTACACTAAAAATGAAGAAGGCAGCAGTTAGTCAAACAAATGGCTGTGAAGCGATGGCGGCGAGCCAAAGACCCCCGAGTACGTACAGCGAGAGAATTCTAGGCACCGGGAAAGTAGCAGCGGCTGCGAGAAGTCCCCGAAGCGATGGAAGGCCAAAGCCAACGACGAAGTGCCTGTAGATCAACAAGAGCTGCGAACGCTTCGTTTCGGCGCGAGTTTCTGTCTCTGCAGTTTGGACATCCGTGTCGTATCTGTAACTGTATGCGGTTTAACTCGCACCTTTCTGAGCTGAGAATCAACGTAGAAACGACCTAGCTTCCCCTAGCTAAAGCCTATAGCAACGGCTGTGAGAAACGAAGAAGGAGACCCGGACCCGAACGTCTGGCTCATTCCAAGGTCAACGGAACAACTGAGCGAGCCAGCGCCCGTGGCTGTCGCTCGTGCCCGCCGCCCTTCTTCCTCCTTTATTTGTAACACACTCCCGCGGCCGGCAAATTCGCGGCAATGTTCGGATGCTCAGCGGCAGTAGTTGAGGCGAACATTTGGGAGTAATGCGCAAACGAGTGAACGGGGAGAGAAGCCTCTTGCGGTGAAGCAGGAAGTGCGAAGTCAAAGGTTGGATTGGGTCCTAGTAGTCGGCAGATTAATGATGCCAAGGGTGGCTGTGGAGCTGCTGATGAGAATATTACTGGACCAGACTGTGATGTATCTGCTGCTGCTGCTGCTGCTGAAGTTGCTGGCGATGCTGCATCGTGAGTTGCTGTCGTTGTTGCTGGGTTTGAAGTTGCTGGTGTTCGAAGATTCGCGATGGTTCCCGATAATTTGCATCCCGCGGCCGCCGGGGTCACTCCCGCGGTCGGCAATGTTGCGTAGGCTCCAAGAAAGTAAGCTTGAGTGAGTCTGCCAGGAGGTGTTACATGACGGTGATGGAGACTTTGCCAATGATGATGAAGCGTGGGGAGGTGGCGGCTTGTCTTGCGGGGGAAGTGCTTCATTCTCGTTTTGTGTCCAGAGGGCTTCGCGGTAACGTTGTTTGCCATCTTTAGCCTTTCGTTTTGAGACTCGGTGTTCTTGCTTCCCTGCTTGGCGCTACTGGTCACCTTGACACGGGGCGAAAGCTCATACTCCTGCCCTTTTCGCTTCTTGCGTCGCTTCTTGTAGTAGGAAGAGTCTGATTTTGGTCTGCTTTCGTAGACTCGCGAGGGTTTCTGATTTGCGCACTCCTTGGGAGTCACGTTCATCCTCTGTTGCTGGCGTTTTTATCTCCAGCTTCTCCAGGTGCAGCGCGCTCATGCGCTGCTTGACCACTTCGGGAGTCAGGTAGTCCTGAGCGTGTGCCTGGCTCGCAGGTGCATCTGATTTGGATGAAGACTGCAAGGTCGATGACAATTCCCCTTCCTCGCCCGACGAGGACGACGACGACGATGCCAAGGCATCCTGGTTCAGTTGTGCAGCGACCCCGCCAAGGAGGGCCATCTCGGCCACTTTCGAAGGCGTCGGAAATAGGTTCACATGCACAGTTGTCGCAGAGGAGTGTTGGTGTCTGTCTGGACGTCGCCGCGGGATTCCCCCGACGACTTGTGGTTCACGGTGTGTCCCGCTTCGCGAGAGTCGTCCTTTCCGCCGGTTTCCTGCATCATGTGCATGGCGTAGTGCTGGAGCTGGGCGGTGTAGCGATTGTAGATCCAGCGCAGGTCTCTGGCGTAAGCAGCCATCTTCTTGCGGTATTCGGTGGCGTCATACGAGGTCGTCGGGTGAATGTACCCGGTTGAGTGCGGCTCGTAGAAGCATTGCTGCTCACAGTACTGATCGTCAACTTGCTTGTGCTTGAAGGAAGACGAGCTCGAGACCCTACCGCCAGGATCGGGCTTGAGGAGCATGTAGGGCGAGAAGTAAGGCTCGGCGTGCTGTTGTTTCTGGGCCAAGTTCTGGAGGCATATGGTGCCGCGTGGCGAGCAGTATATGCGTTCACTCTCTTGGTCTGGGAAGTAGGACTGCTTTGGCAAGCCGCAGCTCAGGCCGTGGGAAATCCGGGACTTGTAGTCAATGCGCGCGGTGCACCTGGTGTTTTCCTCGACCATCGAACTCTCCACGGCGTACCTTCCGGACGAGTGCTTGCACCGAAGCACCGTGGATTGCGAGTGCTTGCACCGAAGCACCGTGGATTGCGTGGAAAGCAACAGGTCTTTCGGTGTGTACCCAAAACTCTTCAACTGGGTGCGTGGGGTCGAGCTAGATTGTCCATGGGCTGGCACGCGGTGAACTGCGGTTTAGCGAACATGTCGTTGTTCTGTCCTGCATCCATAGTTTGCTCCCGACGAAGGAAGGCTTTTGGGATGTCGACAGACACGTGGGAGCCCACCCCTGTAGCCTGGACTTGTGCAATGGGTGAGACCGACGCTGCAGTCGACGCTGGAATGGCGGCGTGCTGTGGCTTCGAAGCTACGCTCGGGATGTCCAGCTTGGGCAAGCCGATGCGACATACGAGCGTTTGAGTCGGGAGGTCGGGCGAAAGCGAAGTCACGGCCTGTTGCGATGTCGCGGCGAGAGAAGTCGGGGGCCCGGGTGAAGGCGATGTCGCGGCCTGGTGCGACATCACGGCGAGAGAAGTCGAGAGGTCGGTCGGCGGCGGAGTCCTGGCCCGCTGCGGCATCGAGGCGAGAGGAGTCGAAGAGCCGGTCGACGGCGAAGTCCTGGCCCGCTGCGACATCGAGGCGGAGGAGTCGGGGTTTCGGACGAAGGCGATGTCGCGGCCTGCAGCGACATCGAGGCGAGAGAAGTCGGGGGGTTCGGGCGAAAGCGAAGTCCTGGCCCGCGGCGACATCGAGGCGAGAGGAGTCGAAGGGCCGGTCGACGGCGAAGTCCTTGCCCGCTGCGATGTCGAGGCGAGAGGAGTCAGACGGTCGGTCGAAGGCGACGTCGCGGTACGCTGCGATGTGAATACGAGAGGCTCACTGGGTGGAGTGGTTGTGACGGCGACGAATACGGATGGGGTTGGGGGCCGCGGCTCGGTTGCGCGGCGAGCTCTTCCTTGAGCGGAGATGACTTTGTCCTCGAAGTCGCTGGCGGTGGTCAAGTCCGCCTCCAACTCTTCGTAGTGAAGAGCAGCCTGGATATCGTTGTTCAAGACGTCGAGTTTGGCGTTCTTCGCCGCGATTAGGGCGAGCACTTCCTGGAGCCTCTCTGCCGGGGTCGACGACTGTGCAAGCAGGGCGTCGAGCGTCGAGATGTGTTGGGTGATGACCTTTCGGACGAAGCGGTGATGTGTACGGAGTTGATCCATAGTCGAAAGTCGAGGGCCAGACGACCGGGTGGGTTTCGGCACCAGAACGAAGTGTGAGAAACGAAGAAGGAGACCCGGACCCGAACGTCTGGCTCATTCCAAGGTCAACGGAACAACTGAGCGAGCCAGCGCCCGTGGCTGTCGCTCGTGCCCGCCGCCCCTTCTTCCTCCTTTATTTGTAACAACGGCCTAGAAGCAACCTA
>JALIZH010022122.1:0-15740 GCA_030522465.1 Rhipicephalus appendiculatus | reverse complement strand
CCGCAAGACTTGCAGCAATTAAGCGACAGTAGGCTGTTTTATTCTCAAATTGAAGACACTTATCACATCGTTACGCAGTGACTGCTGCGCGCAGCTTCCGAACGGAAGTCAGCAACGTATATCGCGGCAAGCACTCGAGACGGCGCCCTGATTGTTTGTTTCGTCTGCTTCCTTCGCATGTTCCTAACACGACGTATTGTTACGGACTAATTGGCCGCTCAGATATAGCCTTTCCGCCAAGCTGCAATCTACGGACTAACAATGCGCGCACTCCTTGCCTTGCCAAGAAGCCAAATATAAATCCATTCTGCAGTGAGGATTTCCTTTCGCGTTTCCTCTGGCTGCCTACGTGTCATCTGAGTGCTCCAGCTGGCCACTGACTTCCAAGGCCACGACCCAGAGCACAGATAACTGAAGAGTTGGCAAAGACCTGAAACATGCAGATTAATATAGAACGAAGAATCAATTTAAGCGAAATAAATCGGATAAATATTAAGGACGAAGTAAAAACTAAAACTATCCCGATTTGTTTTTGTTAGACTCATACAGTCCCAACACAGTGAAAGAAGCATTCCTGTCCTTATACTCGTCTCTTCATCCGTTGATTCCATCAGTCATCCCTGACTTAGTGGGGCTAGTGTCATACACCATCTTTTATACGACTGCAGGCCTGCCGAAACTGTTTCCTTATTCGTCGGTGCCATTTCAAGCGAACTGCCGGTCACCGAACTCGCCGCACACGTGCATATTGAAGTTATAGCCCTTCAAGAAATAAACCTATTATTATGATTCAAAAGCTGCTCGCTCAAAAAATATGCTAATCTTGCGTGGGGTATTGGCAGTTTTAATTAGGTTTCTATAGCCAGAAATCATTTCGAGTTCGGGGAAGGCGTGCGGCGAATTATCTTTTCTTTACGTTCATGCGTGCGTTTGTATGTGCATAGACATTCGAAATTGAAGAATTTGGGGGGGAGGGGGATTTGAACCTACGCTAATGCTGCCGAGCGAGATAACGCGGATTGTACTACATCCACCGTTACGAAGGCACCTGCGAGCATCCAAAGGGACGCTGATGTCATTGAAGTAAGCTAATGATTCGAGCTTTCTACGGTGCATTCGGCATTTTCTGAATTCTTCGGGACACTGGCATATCATTTGATTTTAAATATACCCGTCCAGGAGGAGGAGGAGGAGGAGGAGGAGGAGGAAAGGAAGGACAGAGAGGTTAGCCAGTTCTCAGACCGGCTGGGTTATGAAGAAAGGAGAACAAGAAAAAGAAAGAAATGAAGAAAGGAGAACAATAATGTGATAAACGACCCTGCTTAAGTCTGTCTCTGAGACCAGTTGCCCTCAAGAAGCGCACCAACGCTCTCAATGCCTTACGTGCCCTCGACGGTCTCGGCCAGTGTCCGAAGACCCTTTCCTCCGACAATGGGCAATTGTCAAGTCTATCTAGCACTTTTGCAAGTTCTTTTCTTGGCGCACTGAAGCTATGACACTCACAGATAAGATGGCAGATTGTCTCCTCGCAGCTACAGCTGTCACATGTCGGGTTGCTGGCCATTCCGATTCGAAACGAATAAGCATTCGTGAAGGCCACCCCGAGCCACAGGCGGCACAAGAGGCCTCTCCTCGGCTCCGGTTATTCCCGACGGAAGACGGAGCTGTAGATTCGGGTCCAAGTTGTGAATACGGGCGTTGGTAAATTCCGTCGAGTTCCACTGTGCGAGTGTCAGTTCCTGTGCAAGTGACCGAAGCCTTGTAGCGGCGTCCGTTCTTGATAATGGTATTGCTGCACAATGGAGAGCATCATGAGCAAATCGGGCGGCTTCATCTGCACGGTCATTTCTGTAGATACCGCAATGGCCCGGTATCCACTGATAGGATATGGTTTGCTGCTTCTCTATAGCACGGTGATGAAGCAGTCTTATGTCAGCGACTAACTGTTCGTTTGGTCCATGAGGATATGGCGGCATAATGCACTGGAGGGCTTCTTTGGAGTCGGAGAAGACTGACCATGTCTGTGGCGGTTCTTCAACTTCGAACTCTATAGCAGCACGGATGGCGGTGAGTTCTGCAGCCGTCGATGATGTCAAATGCGATGTTTTGAATTTTATGGTTACGGATTTCTCGGGAATGACCACTGCCGCTGCTGAGCTTGCAGAAGAAACTGAACCGTCCATGTTAAATGTGAAGGAACAGTAGTGTGGAACAGTAGCAGGAACAGTAGTGTGGCTTGTTGTAGGGCCAAATTTCACGACTGCTTTTTCTTTTTTATTCCGGGAATGTTTGTCAGGGCTTCCAGTGGATGTATACACCACAACGGTAACGGTGGTCTTACTGCGTGCGTGAAATTCGCGGGAATCAATGCGAAGCAGTAATAGTGCTGAACGCAGAGTATGGCCTAGAAGTTGGTAGAGAGGCGACGTGGTGCGATGGAATCCGGGTGACCTGTATTATGTGCGTTCTTAAAGCATCGACGCCAATATATGTTGTGATAGGGTGATCATGAGCGATGGCGACAGTCGCTGCTAAGGATGCGCATCTGGGAAGTCCAAGGCATACTCTCAGTGCTTGAGCTTGTAGTGACTGGAGGACGCCTACGTTTGTTCTTCGGGCCCTGCCCTGCACAGGTAGGCTGTAGGGCATGAAGCCGAGGAAAAGTACAGTGTACACTTGAATCATCGCTCGTACAAATGCACCCTACGATTTTCCCGCAAGAAATCTTAGGACGTGAGTGACCATGGTGAGTTTTTTTTTTTTTATGTAGGAGATGTGAGGGCTCCATGACAAGTCACTATCTAATATTACTCCCAGAAAACGGTGAGTCTTTTCATAGCTGATTGTGCGTCCATTGATTCTGATGACGTATGGGGTCATTGTCTTGCGCGTAAACGCAACCAGCGAGCATTTCTCAGACGACAGCTCCAGTCCCCGTCCTTGAAGGAAGCTTGACGTCAGTGTAGCCGCTCTCTGAAGCCTGGCTCGTACATGTAGACGCGTGACCCCTGATGCCCAGATGCAGACGTCGTCTGCGTAGATTGACAGATGCACCGACCGCGGAAGAACATCAACAAGACCGATGAGCGCGAGATTAAAGAGTATGGGGCTCAGGACCCCACCTTGAGGTACACCGCGACAAGTACAATGGTGCGTTGTTGTACCATCCTCTGTCTGAACGAAAAATGATCTGTCTTTCAAATAGCTGTAGATCCAGTGATAGACTCGGCCCCCAATTCAATGTTGCTCAAGGCTTCCAGGATGGCTCCATGCAATACATTGTCATATGTGCCTTTAACGTCCAAGAACATTGCCGCTGATAATTTTTAGGCTTTTTGGCTGTTGTACAGACATGACAAGGTCAAAAAAATTCCCCATCTCCCGCTAGAGGGAACCATGTGTGGATGCGAAGCAGCGGGGAGATAATTAGCTTGAGCGGGAGGAACGTCGCCGCTCTCATTTCACGGCAGTGGTCCGGGCGCTCATCGCGGCGCTGCACAGGAGAGAGAATGGGGCGGGCGCGCTCCGTCATTTTCATACCGCGAACTACCGTGGCGCCCCCCAGTGGAGTATGCAGCTGTCACACCACCTGCCGTGCGCGCCGCTCCGTAGAGGATTTCTAGGGGAAAGCACGGGGGGGGGACCGTAGGAGAGGAGAGAGAGGGGCAGGGGACGTGCATGCGCTGTGGGGGGTGTGGGACGCGGGAGCCGCTCCGTAGAGTAGAGGATTCCTAGAGGAGAGAGGGGGGAGAGGACACGCATGCGCTGTGGGACGCCGGAACCGCTCCGTAGAGTAGAGGATTCCTAGAGGAGAGAGGGCGCGCATGTGCTGTGGGGATGTGGGACGCCGCTCCGTAGAGTAGATGATTCCTAGAGTAGAGGAAGGGGGGTGAACGTACGAGAGCATAGGGGAGGGGACGCGAATGCGCTGTGGTGGGACGCGGGGGGCCGCTCCGTAGAGTAGAGGATTCCTAGAGGAGAGAGGGGGAGAGGACACGCATGCGCTGTGGGACGCCGGAGCCGCTCCGTAGAGTAGATGATTCCTAGAGTAGAGGAAGAGGGTGAGCGTACGAGAGCATAGGGGAGGGGACGCGAATGCGCGGTGGGGGGGTGTGGGACGCGGGGGGCCGCTCCGTAGAGTAGAGGATTCCTGGAGGAGAGAAAGGGGGGTGAGCATAGGACAGAGAGGGCGAGGGGACGCGCATGCGCTGTGGTGGTGTGGGACGCGGGAAGGAGGGACGGACTAAGCCCCCCTCCAAACACATGCAAGCAATATTAAGGAATGGGGTCAACCTGGGCGACAGACACCACCTGCCTAGCCATTGCTAAGCAGCCTCTCTGTGCTTTCGGCCATGACTCAAGGAATGGGGTCAACCTGGGCGACAGACACCACCTGCCTAACTATTGCTAAGCAGCCTATCTGTGCTCTCGGCCATGACTCTGATGACTGTGATAGGGTTGACGGCCTTCATATTACCACAGTGTTCTGGTTCGCATAATGGGTGCTTCCCTACTTCATGAAAGTGGCCGGACGCGGGACGCGGGACACGGGACGCGGGACGGGGGACGCGGGACGGACATAGCCCCGAGCATAAGATGCTTCGCATCTAAAAAATCCCAGAGCGAGAATGCGAATTTTCGTAGGACCGTTGCGATACCGTACTTTCACGACGTCTCCCATCGTCTGAAAAAGATTGGGGACCGTGCCGGAGTGCAAGTGGTTTTTACGGCACCCCGTAAGTTGTCGTCAATTTGCAATGTGCGAAAGAAAAAGGGAACAAGTGCTTGCACAACCAACCACAGAAACAAGTTTGTGGATTGTGTCGAAAAGGTGGTATACATGATTCCGCTCACACGCGGAAAGAAATACGTAGGCCAGACGGGTAGGTGCCTAAATGAAAGACTACGGGAGCACAACAACAATGTGCATAAATCGGTGCAAGGACACCTAGGCTTGCATTTTCGAGATTGTGGATGCCAACCGAAGTTCCGGGAAACCAAGGTGATCGATAGGCACTATAATCAGACGGCGCGCGAAATCATTGAGGCGTCCGAGATTGTTCGCCTGGGGGGATGACTGCGTCAGTATGGCATCTTTGGGACTAACGCAGAAGGAGATAATGTATCTCAATACGTAATGCAGGGTGTGCGATAGGTGTTTGTGTTCTCGGCATGAGTGGTTATCGGTATTGTGTATATATGTGTTAGCAAACGTTTTTGTAAAAGATTTTTGTAACCGTGAAACGCGAATGTATAGAAGCGTCATGTGTCCGTCGAATAAATTCAGTTGAAAGTATTGCGCTTGTGTTCGTGCGGTTCTCCGTGTTTAAGTCTCTGTCTTTTAAGCTGTGCGCAATAACGTAATGATGGGTGCTCTCCCCCATGAACGCAAAGCACACGCGAAGGCTAGGCGATGGGTGAGAGTAGGAAAGGGCTTGAGGAGAGGGTGGTGAACGGCTGGAACGGGCGCATTTGGCTGGCATTGATAAAATAGAGGAGGCGTTGCTAGGACCATACTAATGAATCCGTGTAGAGCTATTATCGAGCTAATTAAGATCGTGGTAGCTAACATGACGCTAATTAGGACGTTAATTAAAACCAAGCTAATTTGGACCTCACTTGTAGAGACAGTGCTAATAAGTCTATGCTAATTAGCTGCATGCTAATTAGGGCCTTGTTAGTTAAACCTGAAATATTTAATGATGTCTTAATTAAACATTTCCTCTTAAGAGAGACCTTATATTCACTATCACGGCAATTAAGGCTGGGTAAATATACCATCATAATTGAGACCGAACTGACGCGGTCTTCAGTCCGAAGAAAACCGAGCAGACTAAGAATGAGCTCCTCTGATTACACTAGCCTTGCACAAGTAGCGCAAGCTGACAAAATTATTTTATATGCAAAGAAGCTGCTGCTTAGTGTCCACCGCATGAAACGCTTGACAGTCACACCGGCAATATGACAGTCACGAGTGTAACTCGGGCGTTCTTAGAGTTCGCACGTCAATCAATTTCATTGAAAGACGCCCGCAGCGATGATCGGGTCGGCCCACCGCGTTTGCTCTTGACGAGGAGCAGGGCGCACGCCGCAAGGCCAGCGAGCGGCGCGATTCATCTATGAGCTTAATCGCACGGACTATGCACACACGCAAGAAGAACGCAAGAAGGCGGCTACGAGGCTACGATGTCTAGCATTCAATTTCACCGCGTGCACGACGTACCACTCACAGCCGCGAAGCAAGCACCCCTGGTGGCATTTGCGGCGAGAAATGTTACTATTTACTTGTTTATGAAGGCATTGTTTTTACCAATTCGTTACTGCAGAAAGGTCTTCAGACGTGTAATGTAAACAGCATTAACCTGTTCATTTCTTCATCTGTAATATTCAAAAGAAGCGAAACGAGCTGCCCGAGAGTGCTGCGTGAACGCGCTTGTTGCCCGAGAGTGGAAATTTCCATGCTGCAGGTGGAACGAAATAACTTGCCCGAAAGAGGACACTCAATTCAGAAAGAGGACATTCAACTGAACGTCGAGGAGCGGCGTTCAGTTGCAAAAGAGATAGTGGGACACCCACGCTGGCGTTGTTGCACTGTTGATGTGTTTGCTGAGAGCGGGCACTGACGCGTTCGCACGTGGTGTTTCTTAGTAAACCGCCTCAAATGGCGCACATGCGTTTGTGACGCCACGCGCGTATTTGTATCCGCATTGCGCAACGCGGCTTTCTCGCTCTCTGCACTGTCTTCCTGTCCGATGACCGCGTGTGGCGAGCTCGGAGCAAACTCGGGCGCCCGAGAAGCTCGAGTCATCCTGCCCAGGGTGTGCAAGCTCATGGTCACTCTAGATGGGAAGGTCCCCTCTTCTATTAACCTACTCGAAGCAATCGCATCCCGGGAACTTGTGGCGAACACGTCTTTTATATAAAATGGGGGGCCAGGCAGGCAATTGTGGTTCAGTTCTATTTTGAGCTTTGTATCCCATGACCAAATAAACCCTCAACTGGAACTCCGTCCTCCATCCGGACTTCGTAGACGTGAAGCTTCGCTTCTGTGTCGGCTTTGGTTGGGGGGTGGCCTTCACGAAGGCCTACACAACTCTAATTGGAGTGACCGACAGTGCGGCATGCGAGGTCTGCGGCACCGAAGAAGACATCGATCATTTGCTATGCCATTGCACTCGTTATGCCTCTGAGAGACGAAAACTTTCTGACGCGTTACGACGATTGGACGATCGGCCGCGCTCCGTGCAGATGCTGCTGGAGCACCGTCCTCGCCTTTCATCGGCTCTCAAGGCAGTCAAAGCCCTTTTGTGTTTTTTGAGGACTACGGGATTATGTGAACGCCTTTGACTTTTGTGCAGTGCTGCCGCTACCTACGCGTCGGCACAGTTACTGACCATTTTCTTCTCTCCTTCCCTTCTCTTTTCTCTCTCTCATCTTTATGCTCCCCTTTCCCATTCCCCCAGCGTAGGGTAGCCAACCGGGCATGTGCCTGGTTAACCTCCCTGCCTTCTCTCTTGTTTTTCTCCTCCTCCATGGCCGAAAGAAATTCTTTGGAACAGAGCCAGGGAGGAGGGGGGGGGGGGGGGAGCACGTATTTGATGTGCCACCTGCATAGCCACCTGCTGGTTACCGAACACTTTAAAAAGCGGGTTGTGTTATACGTATTGCGCGCGGTTACGTCGCCAAAGTTTTGCCATCAACTCCTCGATGTCGTCTCGCGGTTTGGTTTTCCGCCACAGTGGCTAGGGTGCTCGGCTACTGACCCGAAGGTCGCGGGTTCGATACCGGCCGTGGCGGTCGCATTTCGATGGAGGCGAAATGGTAGAGGCCCGTGTACTGTGCGATGTCAGTGCACGTTAAAGAACACCAGATGGTCAAAATTTCCGGAGCCCTCCACTACGGCGTCTCTCATAATCATATCGTGGTTTTGGGACGTAAAACCCCAGATATTATTATTATTAAAGTTTTGCCATCAACTCCTCGATGTCGTCTCGCGGTTTGGTTTTCCGCCACAGTCAATAAATGACGACGTCACGTACTTCCCGAGTCGCGCATTCGAGAGGAAATGTTCTGCCTTAGGCCTAAAACACGAAAAGACGTTGCCGTACGAACCACAGGCTAATATAGCTGAACGCACCAACCGAAACCAGACACCAATGCAAACGGCACATGCCATGAATCATACGAACATACGCCCGAATCACGTGTGCACTTATTACACACCTGCATTTCTGAACTTTGGCAGAGAACCTTCGTTTTAGCTTAGTCATACCCAGGCACCAGGTATCTATGTCATCCAATTCTGTGTTTACATTCAGCAGGTGTTTATCTGATGGAATTATCTCGCGTGCATTAACGTTTAAAGGCCCTTCAGTCGGATACATTTAGTACGAAGAGGCCCCGCGCAGATGACCGCTGCGCGGCAGCCGATCACCTCCGCGACGAAAGAAATAGTCCCGCTCATAGATAGATAGATAGATAGATAGATAGATAGATAGATAGATAGATAGATAGATAGATAGATAGATAGATAGATAGATAGATAGATAGATAGATAGATAGATAGATAGATAGATAGATAGATAGATAGATAGATAGATAGATAGATAGATAGATAGATAGATAGATAGATAGATAGATAGATAGATAGATAGATAGATAGATAGATAGATAGATAGATAGATAGATAGATAGATAGATAGATAGATAGATTCTGTACTACCTGGAGTAGTGTGTGCATCAGACAAATTCCTACTTTGCAAGACAAGCGAACGGACACCTCTCCGACACCCAACAGCTAACCAAGAGGCGTACGTGAGGCACAACGACTGGGAAGGCGAACCACAGTCACGTCTGATCCCGAACTCAACCGCCGACAGCTGAGAGACTGGCGCCGAATACAGACAAACAGGTACCTACGCTTGCATGCACTTCGCAAGGTGGTACTTCCCGAAACACACAGCGACAAATGTCCCTGGTGCGACTCCGCCATGAAACTCAAACACATAACCGTAAGATAACGGCACACACAGTCCGGCCGCTAATTAAGGAGAACCTCGTAAATTGGTCCTGGGAAGCGCGACTCTCCAAAATGGACTTGCGTGTCAAATTGCCGACCCTTGACCAGACCCGGCGAGTCGCAATAGCCAGCGGGGCCCTGGACGAGGGGCTCCACCCACAGTAACCAAGAAACCTCATTTTTATTAAAGTTGTTTCCATCCCTCTCTCTCTCTCTTTCTCTCTCCCTATTTCTCTCTGTGGAGATATTTGTAAATGTTTCCGCCAACCTCTCGTTCGTCTCACGCTTTGCCAGCTAGATTCGTCGCGTATATTCTGCAGTCACACTTACTTGTCAAGATGACAAAGAACAAATCACGACAAACGGACGAATTTCGGGCAAGAACAGAAGTCGGACAGTCCGCTCTCGTTACGTCATTTGTTTTTCGCACTTACCTTTTGGCATCGAGTACCAACTAGCCCAGACCACCACCCATCCAAGTTATTTCTCAAGCTCTTGCCAAGGCGGACACGGCGAATTTCGATGTCACATGCGAGGTCATACCAGTATTGTGCCATTTTTCCAGCAAACTGATTGTAGTAAACAAGATGAGTGCGGAATACAGTTACTGATTAAATATCTTGCATAATCCCGACCGAGTTAGTACTCAGATAGGCTGAAGTGAATGAGGGAGTTTGAGGGCAGTATTTTTACAACGTTCAAATACACGCAAAGAAGGAAGATAGGAAGAGTAACTGCGTCGGTATTTTAGTACTGCGAGCTAGAGGCTTATTTGTTTCTCATTGTTTTCCTCTGCTTTCCTCTACTCTTGAAGCACGTTCCCCTTGATGTTGTTCGGCCATTAATTGCGTGCCAAGTTGAATAAAAGTTTAAAATTAAGAAAAATACGATACCGCGGAATGACGTGCTATGTCGCGGAAGGAGCAGTGTTCTTACTAGACTGATTAAGATTAGCGATTAAAAATAAAAACACACTTTTTGAAGGCAGTCAATGGAAGCCAAGAATCGTGTCTCTTATCACATTGCGCACATTTTCATTATGCCTGTCCAAGGTATCGAGATTATTGTGTTTTGTACCGTTCATATTATTACCAGAGCCTTTATCATATCTTCCGTGCACTCAAACTAATTACAGTTAATTACAGTTAAAGATTGCAGTGTGTAGAAAACAAGTAGTGATTTTGTTTGGTATATGGTTTTTATCATTACTTTAGAAAGACTAGTACTATATAAAGCACTATATATAGTAATATTCACATGCTACATATTCACCGACTGAGGTCCACAAAAGATAGTTGTTAACAGCGTCGTAGTCAGCGGGGGATGTTCAACCCCACACCCAAGTTTTTCACTTTGCATGTGTATATATACACGCAAACATACAAACGCATGCATGAGCACACATACAGTATGGCTGAATACCGTCCTCCCCTCCCCCCTTCCCCCCGAAAAAAATTTCTGCTTACGCTACTGGTTGTGAACGTCCCCTCATATGGTTCTCCACAAAATGAACATTCCTAGTAATGCTTGAGTCCACTTTATTGGTCGATGACACATTTCTTCGAGACCTAGTCAGTAGTGGGGCACTGGTCTTCGCGGACGCAGTTGCCTTGAGAGTTGCGGTAGAAACCCCTGGAGCAGTAGCAGCCTCGCTGGCAGTCAAGCGTGCATTCGGGACCGATGGTCTTCCTCTCGCACGTGGCCTCGGCGCAAGAACTGCTCACGCAAACCTTCCACTCCTCGTTTTCGCGACATGACGGTATAGGCCACGAAGCTGCACGAAAGAGGAAGAAATCAGTGCGCATAAATAATCAGCGTTTGTGTGCCAAGAGACAGCCTTAAAGTCCCAGTCTTAAAGGGCTGGAGCTCGCAAGAAGTAAGAGAGATATAATAAGAGCAATCTCAAGATAAGGATAAGCAAAAAAAGAGGGAAATATGAAACGTGAAGTCACAAATGCAAGGCCTAATCACATAAAACAACATAAGAATACAAAAGGCAAAATGATGCTGCAATGAATACAAAAGTCCCAACAAGACCGAAGTTCAATGGAAGATGGATGCTTGTAGAGATGAGAAATGGTTGAACATGGAATGTCGTTAGAGTAAACGTTTCGAAAAGTGTCTGCTAGTTGTTGACAGGTGCTAAAAGTGAGCTGGTTTTCGTCGGCTGTCGAAATGCTCAGAAAAAGATTACATTTCCTGAGCAATTCGATTCTTACATACTCCTATCAATTTTTTCCTGGAGCAGTTCTATGCTGTCGCTACTGGACCTAGAAATGTAATTTTAGACCACCGACGTCTGACACCTGTTAAAAATTGAGGGTAGACAAATTATCGTGTTCAGTCTACCCCAAGGTATGGCCGAGTTTCTTAATATTTGACATACCGTAATCTGCACGCTATCGCATACAACCCTTACCTCAACCCGTTTCATCCCTTTTATAGATGTTTTTTTTTTTATCGGGGTTCTCGGACAACTGACACCGGCTAGAAAGGGTGGCCTGGAAGATGGTCAGGAGTTTCACTCGGGGCTCGTGCTTTTAAAATATAGCATACCTGTAGCATACGAGCACTTTGATAATAGCACATACGATAACAATAATAGCTTTGGGGGTCCTACGTCCCAAAATCACATTATGATTATGGGAGACGCCGTAGTGGAGGGCTCCGGAAATTTCAACCAACCTGAGGTGTTTTAACGTCCATCTAAATCTAAGCACACGGGTCTCTAGCATTTCGCCTCTATCGAAATGCAGCCTGCCTGGTTAGGATTCGATCCCGCGACCCTTCGACCAGCACTCGAGCACCATAACCACTAGGCCAGCGCAGACGGTGGGCAAATACAACGAGAATTTTGGTAGAATATATCTAAATTACACGGCACTTCGAACATTGGTTGTTACCAAGAGTGATAAAAGGCACGTCGTCCTTTAGCATTCCACTTAACAGCTTCGAAAGAGAGTTCAGGGACTGACCGTTGCCCATGAACTACCGGCCAGTTGTAGCAGTTGGAGTCGTCCTAATAGTGTATTACTAGTAGCAATAGTATTTATAAAGTCGAACACCTGTTTTGTAGATCTCTCCGAGTTTTCGTGAGTGTGCTTCTGTTCCCTTAACGCAAAGTCACTATGTCCCTTATGTATTCGCCTAAGATGACTTGAAGGCGAAAGCCAATTACTTATTGTTCTACTTCTTCTCAGTCCATTGCATTGATCGACCCGCCCCCCTCTGGTCATAGATTTTGCACCTCATGTGGTATTGTACTTCCTCCGAGACGGGCCCATCCTTGACCAATCGATGTTGTCATGCGAGGCCATCATTGTTACGTCATGATTACGTCTCAGGTATTGCTATCCGTGACGTCAGATGACGTGCCATGACGTCATCTGTGATCACGTGATACCCTGTTGTACCGTTCGTGCTGGCGCCGACACGGATGTTCACTTTTCGCGTATCATGGTGCTTCTAAGGCTTTCGCATAATAAGCACTGCCAGCAGCCCAGCCTCACTAAGTCATACCTAACTTCCGTTATGCCCCTTCCAGCCGTCGAAGTGACTTCCCGGTAAAGTCCCATTCCCGGTTTCTACTTCTGGTTCCGGTCAAAGCCTCACTTCCGGTTGTAGCCTTAACTAAGAAAGGCTCAAGCCATGCTCTAGCGGCTGCGATGGTATTCCGTGTGACCATGTAACGAACACCCCTCCCCCCACCCAATCAGCGCGCATTTTCTTCGAGGTAATCTGAGGCACGGGCAAAGATTAGGCTACTGTCATGGGATGCTTGTATGGACACTGGTAAAGTGAAGACGACAAAGACGACAACGCTGTTGAGCCACCGTAATACGGAGAACGCGAAGAAAACAAAGAAGAAGAAGGGAGACACGAGAATCCCTCGTGGCGCTAGCATCTGAGGAAAAAAAAGAGAAGCGCAGGAGCAGCGCGTGGGGAGGGAAGACCAGAGAACGGCGGAAGAAGCAGCCATGAAAAGGAGAAATCCCGGCTTCTGCCGATGCTCTCGGTCCTTGGGCTATTGGAACTAAACGGTGGGCACAAGTTCATAAGCTGTCCGACAGTGAAACTTCACTTCTGTCGTCCTGCTGTGTACGCACGCCATCCGTTCGCCACGCACAAGCCTGGTGACTTGACTCCCAATTGAACTTCGAGCACCACGGCAACGACTCCTGAGCGTCACTTCTGGGACGCTCCTGGCTACGGCATGGTGATGTGTGCTGCCTAACTTTCTTCTCTGCCTATATGTAAACTGTGAAGTGTTCAGATACTACCTCTTCACTTATTGGGCATGACGCGAGTTTTGTGTTATTGTATATTGTGTATAACGCGGGTGTTGTAAGAATTTGTAGAATACATATGTGTGTGTGCGACAGAGAAAGTGTGCTTCGTCCTAATCTTTTGTTCATGTAACTCACGACTAAGAACCTGCTGCGGTGGTAACATACACCGTGACAGCTACCTGAGAGGGTTCGTTGGATTGTGAGCGCTCTTTTGGCGCACCCACTGCTAGAGGCCCGGCTCATTGAGATTCCAAGACACTTTATAGCCAGCCTTTGAACAAAAACGTCTGGCCACCTCTGCCCACGCTCTTCCTCCCGACAGCATTGTAACAGAAACTATCCATGGTCATCAAGTTAAACTTCTTGATGCTTACCCATTGAGTGCGCGACGTCGGGCTTGTAGGCTAAATCGCTAAGCGAGCGTTTACTACAATTTATACGGTCATTAAACTATGAACAATAAATAGCGTATTTATTATGTACCTCGTAGTCGCTATCAATGACTCACCTTTCGGGTGAAACTGCGACTTTAGTTTTGTGTTTGTTTCTTTATATATATATATATATATATATATATATATATATATATATATATATATATATATATATATATATATATATATATATATATATATATATATATATATATATCTTTGGCTGAACGAGAAAGGTGAGACTCGTATTCAGGATGCCGCCTACCACTCAAACAAGAATACTTTGAACTTTCGCGGTTTAAAATAACCCAAATTTGAGGATACAGCTTGAAAATCCCGGCATCACAACTACACGCTGGCGTTGGGGTGTAGGCGAAAAAAAAAAGAGAAGGAAAGAAGTTGTCTGGGTGTCCATACTGGTTCCAAGTTTCGAATGGAAAGTACCTTCTGTAGCTAACGATCTCACCATTGGTGTATTCAAATATTTCATATAATTTCCGCATACACGTTGCCTTGTAGTATATATTACGTACCTATCGTTCCTCGTTGCGGGCACTGGTCCAAGGCGACGCACTTGCGTTCGTCGTTTCGGTAGAATCCCGTCGGCGCAGTAGCAGCCGTGTCGGCAGTCGGCCGTGCAGGCGGGGCCGATGGTGGGCCGGCTGCAGCTGGCCTCGGCGCAGCTGCTGCTCACGCACCGCTTCCACACCTCGTTGAGGTCACATTCTTGGGGCTCCGGCCCGAAGTTCAGCAGCCGAGAAACATCATCGCTGTCTGCGCGAAAAGGACGCATGTGTGAACACAGAGCAGTAGTCGTCGTCATTCACCAGTGTTAACGGACAGCAGAATGAAACGTGAAAGTATTAGAGAGTCCACCGGGAGATAAAAATGGCCATAGCATCGCCGCAGGGGCGAATTCATTGGTGCGTACTGGAACCAATCGGAATTTTGTACGAAGTAAGGCTAGCAACTAACTTCCTTTAGGATCACGTAGGTCGTAACTCTACAAAGCGCAGGCGTAAGGTAACGTGGTCGCTCCAGCGAGCGACTAGGTTTTAGGGGCGAAGTACCTTAGGGTCTAGGTTTGTCCGTTGTCCGGCACAGCACATGCGAGGTACCCACTATACGCCCACCATATGTCCGTCACAGCACAGCACATGCAAGGTATTTTGATTGATGTCTATTTTGCGATAGTTGGGGCGCATTTTCTCAGCCATTTCATCCTGGATGTAAGTGATCAAGATCTGTGCCCAAATAATAAAGTCCAAATTCTCACCATGCTTCACCTATACAGTACATCCTCAGCCTACCTGGCACGTGCACAATTTGCCGGGTCTGGACGTCTGAAAGCAATCTTGCCCAGCACCCGCATCTCACGAAACCCCGTAATGATAAGTTACCCGTGAAAGACAAGGTGACCGGTCGTATCACCGCCGCCGGCCCTGTGAATTTTCTACTGACATCCGCAACAACTCTGAGACTGAAACCAAGGCAGCTCGCGCTTTGCGCGGATCAGCACTGTACCTGCTGGTTCTGCGGCCGTCTGCTCGACCAGCCATTCCCATCAGTTTCGGCGGCCAATATTTCAATCCCTGCCCTGGCTAACCTCGTCAAGACAAATTTCAACTGTGCGGGGAAAAACACGAATGGACAATAGGGAAACGACACAAACTAGAGCTGACTTACAACTGATTTTTAATTCTGTTTTTCTTGACGATGAGTTACCTACTCGCCCAAATGTTTCCGTTACTGGCTAACCTATCCCGCCATAAGAATCTTCCGGAAGCTTATGACGGACTGCTAAAAAGTGTTCGAAACTGGGCAACATCCCGCTAAGCCTAATAGGCCGGAAAAGTGACTCGGCACGAGCACAGCGTTGCAGCCGTCTCAACCAGCAAATAGCCGTTTCGACCTGGTATAGTCTTGGCGAGGCCTCTTCCGCCGTGCCAAATACTCTAGTCCCTTTTTGCACGTGTTGACCGGAACTCAAGGTGGCCT
>JALIZH010022121.1:0-42565 GCA_030522465.1 Rhipicephalus appendiculatus | reverse complement strand
CATGAAGATTAATGTAGAACGAAAAAATTAATTTTAGCGAAATAAGTCGGATAAATGTGAAGGACGAAGTAAAAACTAAAACTATCGCGAGAGAGAGAGAGACTCTTTATTAGAAAAACAGATATTTTTGCCGGCGTCTATATCGCGCTGACATGCTACTCTGTATAGCAGGGGTCTCAAACTCACCTCAGCTAGCGGGCCGCAGTCACGAAATTTAGCGCCGCAAGGGCCGGAGGGGGCGGGGTCGCGATATTTGAACAAAATGTCAGCTAACGTTGTCATTTGAAAGCAAGCGTTTCTCATATGCAGTGTAAGTTTCAAATGTGAAAGGGATTTGCTTCAAGGTGTCAAGAAACATATCGACACTAATCTCCAGTATGACTGCAATCTGGACACAAATTCCGAAATATAGAGTTTTTTTTCCACGGTTATGCTTTGCAGCATGGTGTCCGCATGAGGTAGTACCTCAAGAAAAGATTGATTGCGACCACGTCTATGTGGTTCATTACCAAACTTATTGAGAATAAAATATGAGACTAAGACCGTCGCGTGCGCGGCGGGCCGCTTGCGAGGTGTACGCGGGCCGCATGCGGCCCTGCGGGCCGCGTGTTTGAGACCCCTGCTGTATAGGGATGGGCAAGGGGACTAAAACATTTCAGAAGAGAGGGAAGAAAAGAATGACAAAAAAGAATATCAACAAATAAGAAATGTGCATGTGAACCCGATAAAAGTATTTGCAATTAGGATGTCAGGTAAGTTAAGATTTTCCTACGTGACTTATTCGATCATTAGAGCCTTTCGACAAGGCCAATTTCGGACAGGTAATTGACTGAATGATTGTACAACCCGACGCTGTTTTGAATGTCCGGGCACTGGGCCTAATATGTTGCGCAACGTTAACTGGTCGTGGTGAATCATGTCCACTTGTCGTTCAAGCAATTGTCTCTCGTCGCGGTACGCGGGGCATTCAAGTAGTATGTGCTCCACTGTCTCTGTGCTGCCACAGTTATCACAACAAGGACTTGTGGTACGCCCACTGCGGTACAAATAGCTGTTCGTGTATGCCACGTTCAGTCGAAGAAGTGAGAGCGAAAATTGTCGCGATTTGTTTTTGTTAGACTCATACAGTGCCACACAGTGAAAGAAGCATTTCTGTCATTATACTCGTCTCATCATCCGTTGATTCAATCAGTCATCCGTGATTTAGTGTTGTTAGTGTCATCCACCATCTT
Source organism: Rhipicephalus appendiculatus (assembly GCA_030522465.1). Taxonomy (NCBI): domain Eukaryota; kingdom Metazoa; phylum Arthropoda; class Arachnida; order Ixodida; family Ixodidae; genus Rhipicephalus; species Rhipicephalus appendiculatus. Next base: position 41,333 of record JALIZH010022121.1, on the reverse strand, counting down.
TTATACTACTGCAGGTCTGCCGAAACTGTTTCCTTATTCGTCGGTGCCACTTCAAGCCAACTGCCTGCCATGAACTCGCCGCACACGTGCATATTGAATTTAAAGCCCTTCAAAAAGAAACTTATAATTGTGATTCAAAAGGTACTTGCTCCACAAATATGCTAATCTTGTGTGGGGTATTGGCAGTTTTAATTAGGTTTCATTACTGACCAAACGCGTATAGCCAGAAATTATTTCGAGTTCCGGGAAGGGGCGTTTGTATGTGCATAGACATGCAAAATTTAAAAAATTGTGGGGAGGGGGGATTTGAACCCCTGAACTCTGTACGCCAATGCCGCCGAGTGAGATAACGCAGATTGTAGCACATCCACCGTTACGAAGCCACCTGCGAGCATCCAAAATGACGCTGGTGTCATTGAAGTAAGCTAATGATTCGAGCTTTCTACGGTGTTCTCGGCATTTTCTGAATTCTTCGTGACACTGGCGTATCATTTGAGTTTAAGTATACCCGTCCAGAAGGAGGAGGAAAGGAAGAACAGGGAGGTTAGCCAGTTCTCAGACCGGCTGGCTACCCTGTGCTGGGGAAGGGGGGTGAGGGGAGTAAAATATGACAGAAAAGAGATGTTATAAAAAGGAGAAGAAAAGGAAAAAAAACATGGTTGATTCTTCCGTGATAGGAATCGGTATAACAAAAAAGTGAAACGTATCCTTAGAGAGGTAGTTGAATGTTTTCTGTACGATGATATAAGAGAGCTTGCACAATGTCTATGGGTGTTTGACAGTCAAAGCACCATTTAACGTGGATGCATTCACGATGACGCTTGGAGGTACATCAGTATCCCGACGACTAATGTCCATGATCAATGATTAAACAAACCCTTGTGGCCATAGATGCTTTAGGTAGCTGTACGGTGAGAGCGGAATCAGATAAAGCGGTGTGACAGCCAGAAGAGCGTCACTGATTGGACGCAGAACTTGGGCTAAGGTCGCCTACTCGCGGCATGTTACACTTATTGAACATCACTGCCCGACCAGTGGGAAACGGAACACGCGTCGTGTTTTCCCCGTTGGCCGGCCGCGTTTTCTTGCGGGGCGAGCGTAAGTGAGGAACGCAAGAAAATAGGAGAATACGTCGACGTATGGCTCAAGAACTATAAGCAGGTGAGCAGTCACAACGGCTGGCACTCGGAAGCGCAGCTCAAACATGTATTTTCGCTAACTGACACCGCTCTCATGTGGTACGAAAACCACTTGGACATGTTCATGACTTGGGAACGTCTTGTTAAAGGAAGTTCAGAAGTGCTTCGGTGATTCTGACGCAAAGAAGAAGCGCACGAAGCGGTCATTGGCGCCGAGGGCACAGTTTCCAGGAGAGACATGTACGACGTACATCGAACAAATGTTAAAGCTGCGCACGATAGTGAATGCCAGGATGTCTGAAGAAGACAAGGTTGGACACGTTCTTTAGGGTATAGCCGAAAACGTGTACATTTCTTAATTTGAAAAGAGAACCTGAACTCCTTGTCAACGTGATGCGACACTGCCGTACCTTTGAATCGCTGAAGATGCGACGGATCTCTCCGAAATTCATCCGCCTGTCTAACGTCCCAACGGTGGCTAGTGTGGACGCAGCCTCGTCCAACGACCTTGCTTCGACAATGCGGCAGATTGTCAGAGAAGAACTGCTTCGAAGTCAGCAAACCTCTCATTCCCCAGTGGCTTTCAGGGGCCTATGCAAGAGAACCAGAACGTGCGCGAACTCCGGCTACTCTTGCTCCATGGCAAACATCGGTTAACGCAGCAGATACTAACATAGGCGTGCGCACGAGGTGACTAGGGGGCGGCCGCCCCCCTAGTCACCTAAGAGAGGGGGCGCAAAGCCAGCCCCATACATTGACATAATAGGGAGTGGGGGGCGCAATGTCAGCCAATACATTGACATAATAGGGAGGGGGGAGCTGCGACGAACCTTCGACCCCCCCCCCCCTTCTGAAGGGGAACCCTGCGCACGCTTATGCCGGTGGCACATGCCCGCATACCACGCCCCGTGGCATACGGGTATGTGCCACACATGTCCGGAGCAAATGGCGTCACGACGCACGCTATAGGATTTTCACATTATTCATGTCGTTACCAAATAGTCATATTTGTCAAAGCCTGTTCCCCCTAACCAATTTAGGTCTACACCAAGCTAAGGAGGAGATCACGTGAGCACCCAAACGTTGGCGGCTGGCTAGATAGATAGATAGATAGATAGATAGATAGATAGATAGATAGATAGATAGATAGATAGATAGATAGATAGATAGATAGATAGATAGATAGATACCCTTAAAGGGTATAGATAGATAGATAGATAGATAGATAGATAGATAGATAGATAGATAGATAGATAGATAGATAGATAGATAGATAGATAGATAGATAGATAGATAGATAGATAGATAGATAGATAGATAGATAGATAGATAGATAGATAGATAGATAGATAGATAGATAGATAGATAGATAGATAGATAGATAGATAGATAGATAGATAGATAGATAGATACCCTCAAAGGGTCTTAGATCCGTTAAAGAATGCTTCGTATTTAAAATGAAGAGGCTTGCACTGGCCGCGCAACACTTCAAACATCAAATCTGGCAGATCTAATTGCGTTTCTTGGCTGGTGCTAGATTTGAACTCGACCGATGCTAGGCTTGGACTCGGCTATTGCTATTGCCAGGCTCGAACTTGGTTAGGTCTCAAGTTGTCAGATGCTTGGTCTGAGCGTGGTTTATGCTGAGCTTTTTCTCGGCTTATTATGGCCCTCGGATCGACCAGCTTCGCTATTTCAAGTCCTCCACGGCGACGGCAAGCTTCATTTTAATTTCCCCGGGGACGTTGTCGAAGCAATGTCCCCCGCCTAGCTACCGCGACCCCGTAGCATCGTCGATGGCCATCGTCTTGCTCGACTAGTTTAGTGTACACGCCTGGTGTGGCGGATCGTTGGGGTCTTCGAGCTCTTGTCCTTCGTCGACCTCACCTTCCTTTAATCGTTCGTCGGCAGTATCGGGAACGCGTCCAAGCTTCACCCAGTTTATCCGAACGTTGTAGAATTTCTTAAATTATATAGATTAACTGCTGATTGCTCACCTTAGTTAATCTACATAATTTTTTTCACTCCTCCACATTTCTTTCATTTGCGTTTCTTTTTGTATCTTGTACAAGTTGTTTTCATTTTTTTTAATTTTTATTTTAATTTCTCATTTTTATTGTTTTTGTACCTTTTTTTTTCTTTTATTTTTATTCCGCCTTATTTTCTGTATTGTATTTGACGTTGCGTTGCATTGCTTTGTATATTGTATTTCGCATTTTGCGTTGTATTTTATTATATTGCTATTGTAGCGAAGCTTCTGAACTATACAGTGGGTCGCCCTCTCCAGCGCCTTCTAGTGGGTCGCCCTCTTCGAAGAGAAAGAGCAGCTCGTGCTGAGAGTCGGTCGCCGCCTTGACTGTCGCTGTCGTGCTTCGTCTCCGAGTGCCCGCCAATAAACGTCTTAACACTATCGTTTCATCCTTGTATTTCAACCGTTCTTGCCTGCGGCTACTTTTTTTTTGCGTTGTATATGATTATTATTATAGCTTCTATTTTCCCTTTCTATATTGTATTTTGCATTTTGCATTCTATATTCTTGGTTTCCTATTATCTCATCTCCCAATTCAAGTGTTCTAATCTTCTGCCATTTTTGTCTATTCACTTTTGTTTGTAGTTTTTTAACTGAGGGTCCCGTTTTCAGTATTTATACTCTGGGACCCTCATCTGTATACAAGTATTATGTAACTGATGCATATGTAACCAATAAACAAACTGAAACTGAAACTGAAACTCAAGGAAGCTCGTCCAGGTAACTCCAACCAAGCGTGAATCCGCCTCTTGCAAACCATGCCCGACTTGTAGATGGGCTTGGCGAACAGTCTTCTCTTGTTGTGCACGTCCACAGCGGCACCCTCCGGAACGTTGCCCGGCAGCATCTATCTCTTCAGTTTCTTGCGCGTCGATGGGAACGTTGATGACCTGTTCCGCATCCCATACTGCCCGTGACCGTGGGTGAGTCATCGGATATTCAGGAGCGCTATCCTCGGTCACGCAATCCGCTCTTCCACCTAGTTCAGTCGCGGTGGCGATGCGGGCTTGTCGGGGCATAGAGTTGCCTATAGATCAGGGGTCTCAAACACGCTGCCCGCGGCCAGCACATGACTGTCTTCGCCCCACATTGTTTTTATTTTCATATTTAGTACACTCGTGATTTACACAGGCATAACTGGTTGAAGGCATTGTCTCTGTGAGGCATCCCATGTGTTCACGTTGTTTTGAAACATCACCGTGAAACAGAAATTATATTTCAGAATCGGCGCCCAGGTTTGAGTCGTTCTGGGGGGAGGTCGGTATCGACATAAATTTGCAATCCTCGCACCAAATCCCCTTCAGAAATGATCTGTATATGAGATATCGGACAGTTTTCCTTCAAATGGCAACGTTTGCTGGCAACTTGTTCAAATTCTCCCCCCCCCCTCCACGGCCGCTCCTACCTTCTTCACTACCCCTACCCTTGCGGGACTAAATTGCGTGCCTGCGGCCCGCTGGGTGAGGAGAGTTTGAGACCCTGCTATAGATTCACTAGAGGCAATTCGGCGCTAGTGTCTATGGGAGCTGCAACGCATGGCACTTCAGCCAGCATGGGAATGATGGTCGAACACACAGATTTTTGCTAAACTTCGTTCTGTCGGCTCAGTTTGGCCCCCTGTGTTCAGCAATCGCTTTGTCGCAAGATGAAGTTCAGCAAATGTTCAGCAGTTCCACTTCACCATCCTTGACCTTTTTACGTTCACTTATCTGAATTTGCTCACAAAGCTCACAACGATCAATTCTTTTATCCTAAACAAGCACTAAAGCAAAACAATAAACAGAGCCACTAGTGCGTTTGAAGCCGCAAGCACAAAGATTAGGCAAATCCGTGTACTATCCATCCTTCCCATGATGGCTGAATGACCGCAGCGCCAGACTACCCTCTAGGAGATCGTCTCTCCCTCTCTCTATTTCTTTCCCTTTCATTCGCTGTTTCTTTCGGTGCTTCCTTATTTCCTTCTTTCTCTTTTATGCTGTGCTCCCTTTCCTGCACCCTCATATACAGTGCTGTACAAGGTTAAGCTCCTCAAAACGCAGTGATGCCTGCAGCCCAAACACTCCTCATCTCCGTTTTCTGTTCGTTTCATTCGGTTTTTACACATGACTATGCTATACATGATTTTGTCTACGTGCCCCCCAAGCAACGAGATCAGAACGTGCGACAGCAGCAGGCCCTAAAGTGCTCCTCCTTAAAAAAAGGAATTCGAAACCTACTCGTACCAAAAGATCCCCCCTATCGATTATGGAAGGTATATTTGTTCGCTGTACTCCTCTTTCACTCACCAGTAACATAGACAAGCGTCCAGAACATTTGTCTATTACTGGAAGGCGGTGAGAAGAAGCTATGAATTGAGTTGTGTGGTATCCTGAATGCTGTCCGCACTTCGTCATCCAGGTTCGACTCACCGCCGGTGTCAGGAGGCTCCCAGGTTGACCGGGTGCTGTTGAAGTTCTATAAGGCGCCACTACGCGTCGTGCGTTTCTGGACCGCGAATCAACCGTTAGCGCTAGGACACGAACGTTTCTGATCGCTAACAAGCTGCCTAGAGGTCTAGTAAGGTCTAATCGACCAGCGCGTGATGGTAGAGGCACCTGACAAGGCCATGCAACGCCATTCAGATCCCACGGTCAGGGTAATATGTCAGGGCCCGAGTTGTGTGAGTAGTTCCAGCTCCTCAAAACACAATGATGCCTCCAGCACAAACACTCATAGGCTCCATTATCTATTCGAGTCATTAGCTCGTATCTAACAACGAAATCGAGCCCCATGATTGATTCCCCTTGGCGAGTTCAATACAGGGGTAAGATACTTCTCGGCTTTTCTTTTACGTTTTTTTTTCCTTTTCCGCTAAGTGCCGGTGCCCACACAATCTCGTTGGTATCGTGTTACAAAAGTGTTCCTTCTCTTACAGCCCCCCATTTATGGAACCGGTTGTTATAAGTGCTATGGAAACTTCAGCAGTCAGAGTGCATAATCGCAGAATGATAACGCTTAAAACGCTGTGACGAAACTTCGGCACATCGCACGCCTTGTAGGAATCGGTTTCATGCGAAGCAATCGGCGAGTAATTGTGCATGCTGCATTTTTTTTGTGTGTGTGTGCTTTCAGCCAAGCGCTACGAGGTGGATCCACGGGTTTTTGTGAGTGCAGAAGTTGTCTGCACATCGTGGGTTTACCAGGAACGTCCAATGCACTGCGTTTAAAGGGTAACTTATGTCCTGACGTAACGTCAGAAAACAGGTTAGAGCACAAACGTCAGTATTATCGAGAAAAAAAATGCCCCCCACCTCCCCGAAGGGAGTGCGCCGAGAGATTTCGCCTTCACCGACTTCTGCCATCGCCTTGAGAGGCGCCCAGCCAGCGAACGGTCGAGAGTGAGGCGCGAGCGGACGAGAGAGTGGGGCGCAGGGAGGAGAGAGAGCGAACGGCGAGAGAAGGAGCGGCGAAGCACTGCACCTACCCTCTCCTACACTCTCTCGCACCACATGCTCCGGTTGCTAGGGGCGAGGATAAGCGCGCGCGCCCGCAGCTGTTGCTATGGGAGAGGGAGTGAGAGCGGAGAGATAACACCTGCCGGCGCGCGGACACCGCCGCGGACAACGCCGGACGCCTCACATAGCCCGACTAAGAAATGCATTCGCATTTAAAAAATGCACTTTACGTTGCGATGGTGGGCATATGATACGTAATTTTCCTTGGCGTATACCTCCGGTGTGGAGCAACGCTTGAATATAGCCTTCCGGATCATAGGAATACAAAACGCTATTGTTTATTAGACTGCTATAAAAGCGCAGCCGACACTCGAACCACAATTGACGTTAACAAGACATGACGCTCATATTATTGGATGTCAAGTGTAACGTTTATTGCTTTGTAATAAAATTAGATAACCTACCCTGTAACCACTATTGACGTTGCACCGACATTACGCGTGCACAGGGTTTTTTTTCCCAAAGCAATTGTAAGAGTCGGCATGGCTCTGTCAGAGAATACCTGTCTGCCACGAAGAATGCTTGGGAACGATTTGAGCTGGGGTCCTGATTTTATTCATTGCATCCGTCAGGTCAAGCCGGCCGATGTCGGTATTTTTTAACAGTGTCACATCTAAATTAGCAGCATCCGTTCACGCTGTTCCTTTGTAGATATAAACTGTCAATCACCTGTGGCCATAGGCGTGCGCACGAGGGGGGAAGTGGGGGGCGCCCTCCCCCTAGTCACATAAGAGAGGAGGCGCAAAGCCAGCCCCATACATTGACATAATAGGGAGGGGGGGAGCGCAATGTCAGCCCCATACATTGCCATAATATGGGGGGGGGGGGGGCGCTGCGACGAACCTTCGCCACCCCCTGAAGGGGAACCCTGCGCACGCCTATTGATACCGATGAATTGGGGTTCTCACGTCGGACACCATCCCAGTACGTACGACGTCTTCGTTCGCCTGGTTACTCTCAACGAGCGTCTCATGGCTGCGGTGCCCTTGAAGAGCGACACTTCTATTCTATGACTCCTCACAGGCGTGATTGCTCTGAGCAGCCGCGTGTGTCTCAACGTCTTGTGGTGTGCTACAACTGTGGCGTTCCGGGTCACACCGCACGTTCTTGCAACCACCACCCTTCATATCAGCGACAGCCTTGGTTCATGTCTTCCCAATCTTCCAGGATTCCCCATAGCCGCGGCGACGCACGCGTTCACCGCCGCTGGAACAGTAGTCGGTGCGACCAATGGGGGTGAAGCCGCCATATGCCAGGCCGGGCGCTATCTATAGTTATGCGCCCCGTGAGCGCTTATGTTGAAGAACAGAGTTCATGTACTTGTTGATGGCGTGCCTACCATGGCACTTGTGGATACAGGTGCGACAATCTCAGTGGTGAGTGTTAATATTAAGAACATTCTCGGACCTAAAGTGATGTTTTGCACGAGCCATGGTGTGACATTTCGTGGTGTTAGCGGGGACACGTTGTGTGCTGTGGGAGTTTGTACTGTGGACGAGTCCTTGTGCAGCAAGGTGTTTTGCGCAGAATTTGAGGTTATTTCGCGGTCTACGCATGACGTTATTTTGGCTATCGATCTCTTGCGTGAGTGTGGGGCAACTGTTGACTGCAGATGTGGGCACCTTTCCGTGCACGGTAGTTTCCCAGCTGCGCCCTTAGAGAATTCCTATCGTGATGAACGCATCTTTTTTTGTCCCTGATAACACAGTCGTTCCTGCATTTTCTACCATGTGTGTTTCCGTGACTTGTTCTGCTAACGACCCCGCCATGTTCGACGCCGCGCTCGAACCGATTCATTTGGCCCGTCTGAAAAAAAAACATTCTAATTCCCCATTGCGTGGTGTTTGTAGTTGATGAATTTGTGGATAATCAACACTTCAGTGGAGCCTGCAGTTTTCCCAGGTGGCATGAAACTTGCAGTATTCAAACCTGAATCGTCTGTGACGCTGGTTGCGCTCGTTGACGCCACAGGCGAGAATGGACATCTAGGTCCACAAGGTTCAGAGGATTCCCAATTGCTGCAAATGATCAGAAAGTCACTAGGTCAAAGCGAACGTCATACACTGCTCGACCTTCTCTCTAATCACTCGAAGAAGGTGTTCGATTTTTCTAAAAGCAGCCAAGTGGCTTCAATTCCAGCGTCCCGGATACGTCATCAGATCCACACCGAGTCAGCGCATCCCATACGACAGAAACTTTACAAAGTGGCAGCATCAGAGCGAAAAATCATCAACGAGCAAGTCCAAGAGATGTTGGAAAAGGGAATGATTCAAGAATCGGCGAGACCCTGGGCCGCTCCCGTCATTCTACTGGTTACAGCCCTTCCTACCTGCTCCACGCTCGCTCACCTCGACATACGCTGGACACTATCTTTCTTAGGTCGTCCATGACGGTTTGTCTATCGCGGAGACTTTGTGTCGTGCAGAAGAGGCTCGTCGACGTGCATCATGCTTACGTACATTGGCAGCGCCAAGGTTGTTCTAAAACATGCTACGACACTCAGCACCGGCATGTAACCTATCGCTTACGTACATTGGCAGCGCCAAGGTTCTTCTAAAACATGCTACGACTCGTTTATCGCCACGTTAGTCAACACCGGCATGTAACCTATGTTCCCGGGGATCTAGTGTGGGTGTGGACCCCAATACGCGGAAGTCGCTTGAGCGAAAAGCTACTCGCACACTACGCCGGGCTGTTCTTGATCCTCCATCGTCTGAGCGAGGTAAACTACGAAATCGCATGTCTGACCACGAGTGGCCAACGTTCATAGAAATCTGGGGTGACGCATGTTGCCCGCCTGAAGCCGTTTACCCGAAGGATACAAGAATGACTCACCCAGAGGGCTTCGTCTGATAGAGGGGGCAATGATAAGAAGTGTCACTGCCAAGTGGAAAACAAAGGAAGCGCGAGAGGGGAAAGAGGATGACGACGTAGCTCCTACGACTTCCACGGTCTTTTCGCCTCAGTGCCCATTAAAACCCCCCTTAAGCTACACCAGAGTACGTAACAATATACAAGGAGTGTTCAAATGAAAAGGTGCGAAACGTCGTACATATGCAGCTCTTCTGGACACATAACAACCAGCGCCCCTGGTGGCCACGGCGCGAAGCTAGCGCGTTTTCAGTGAAACGAGCGAGTTTTTCGTGAATAATTAAGCGTAAAGGGTGAATGGTGAAAAACGCAGGCCACAGAGCGCTTCTGGGAAACGAAATGCACGAGAAGAATGCAGCGATCGGGCGTTATACCAAGCTCGAATTTTGTTCCCGGAGGAGTTAAAGATCGTACAATGGGAGCCTATGGAAACGGCGAAAAATGGGGCCTGTTTTTTCGAGACAAAAACGCTCACTGTGGTAAAACTAAGCAGGTTATATTAATGGTTAGTAAATCACATGCAGTCCTGACACTCAGATTTCGATTGAAGCCATTCTTAACTTGCCGCAGTTGGCGCAACATTGTTCCCAAACGCGTTTTTTGTAACGCTGTGCTTCAATTGCTTGTGGTATATTGATAAACCCTTGCTTATCACCGGCGACAAGGCGTCATCCATGGCCGAGTGAGCTAATCGCTCGCGTTCGGCGCGCGTCGTCACCGCGCCGTCGCCTGTTCCATTCAGGGCGTTCAGTATCATTTTATTTTTCAGCCCTTGACTTAGTTTTGCAGCATCCCACAAGATGTCGACGCCGAAACAAAAGAAAATAGTTTTCGTTTTGGTTTCGGTTTTTCGCTGTAATCTTGAGTTGTCGTTTCTGTTTCTCCTCGTTTTATGACCTTTTTAGTGCATGTTTAAACACTCCACCCGTATCAGAGTGTTCAGATCTACACTTATAATTCTTACTTGATTCTTTTAAACATAGTAAGGAAAGGAACGCCCGATCAAATTACGGTGAACAAAGCTCTTTCGTTCTTTCGTACGCGTAATGTGGTGGAAACTTATTTCCTCCGTTCTCATGATTTCGTTATGATCTTCCCAGATCCCTACAATTCAGCAACGGTAAAGGAAACGAACTAAGCTTAGAGAAGCGAGGCATAGTAATGTAATGACAAAGTTAGACGTTTTTCCAGTTGCTTTTTACTTTAGGGCTAACGCAAGTGTCTTTCATAACCTTGACCAAAGAAGGGGAATTTTTCGAGGGTTTCTTTTTTTTTTTTTTTTTTTTTTGTTAGACACAACTAATGAAACCAACGGACAGTTAAGCCAAGCAAGGAATAGGAAACATTATTTGCTTTTTATTCAACAGCAGTGTTAAGATTTCCGCCGTAAATTTACAGAAATTAAGATGGCAAAAAACACTCCTCTCAATGGGATCTGAACGTACTTTAATAGCTAGGGCTTCGTCGGACAAGCTAAGAAATTTATCATTCCAGTAAATCTAGAATTCTTGTTTTTTATCTCAACCGTGTGTTATTGTGATAGCAGTTATATGGGCACTATCGATAGGGTCTCGCCATTGGCGTCGCCGTCATGTTCCGTATAAAGTTTACATCGACAACATTCCCCTGTGTGTCAAATGATCTGCTCGTGGGAAAAGCGCGCGAGCGGTGGCCACGAACATGGCTGAAGTAGAGATCAAACGTGCCGACCCATCTCCGTCGATCGGAGGGCGCATGCGATACCATCATTTCCGCGTGCGAAGCATGCCGTCGAATACTGCTCAAGCAGAGCGGAACGCCCCTCCCGTCTTGAAGGAGCATGAAAAGACGTGGAGGCGGGGGGAAGGGGGGTGGAGGGGGTGGAGGGGTGCTCGAGCAGCAACTGTGAACTTTGACTATAAGGACGCGGTCCGCGATTCGCTATCACGACAGGCATCAGCGGACGGCTCGTATACCCTCCTACGTGCTGCGATAGCAAAGCCAATAAACTCTGCGAAATCGCCTTTCCTACCTGGAGCGGCTGTGTTCTGTTACAGCAGCGTTTTGTATACAGTTACGCGAGACTGGCTCTAAAATATTCAGCAGCCAGCCTTACGTCATTTGCTGCTATCGCGCTCATTCCATCGCCGTTGCGGTGAAACTGGGATTTTTATTCATCTGTTGTCATATCTATTGTCCGACGTAAACAGAAAAAGACCAGCGTGCTTTCTTTCTTTAACATCATAAAGCACAGGGCGCTGCATCGGTTAGGTCCGTGTGATATGACGTAGGTGGATCAAAGCTTTCGGGAAGTCTAGGAACTTGTGCTGTCAGTTACAAAACGAAAATCCTGTGATTCAGCAGCTTTTCGCACGCACTCGCAGCCGACTTCAACGTACCGTAGTAATATGCCATTTTGAACATCTATAAATAAAAATGTGCGCAGCTTGTACTAGTTGCGCAAGGCTGAAACCAACAGCGGAGCGAGTGTTCGACCTAGCTTATTCTGGGTTTTTGCTATTAATGCCACGCTTTTGTTGGAGGTGCAAAGTTTTTGCTAGTAATACTAGGATATGGCTAGCCTTGAATATTCTTGTCATGTTTTGGTGGGTTCCCCACACTACGCACGTGTTACGTGGTTCTGGGGGGTAAATGTCACGCCACTAGCAGTTACGTGATGGGATTTTAGTCACGTGAGAGAGAACATACAACTTTAATAGAGTCCAGTGCAGACGCTGAGGTTGCCCCGCGCCACCCGGTTGTTGGAAGTTTTTGGCGGAAACATGTCACGTCAATAGTTACGTGTTGTTACGTGATTGTACTCACGTCACTAGATGTTGCGTGATGTTGTGTGATTTTAGACATGTGACAATTGCAGGCCTGACATGCAAAAAATACTGCAGTCACAGGAAGCCCATCATCGATATCACATATTGACGATCATGAGAAATTCCCTTTCGTTGCTCGAAAGAGCAAGCGCAGCTGCACCCTTCTACTTTTTATCATGTTTCAAAATTTGGCTTTAATGGATTTTTTCCACAATTCTTTTTCGCTGCATTTGCTCTATTGTTTTTTGTTTGTTTTTTTTTTGCCTGGTGAAGGAGCAGTGATTGCGGAGCAGTTTCTGACAAGCTGCTCGGCATCCCTGCGGGTATTCCTCAAAAAAGAAACTGCAGGACCCTTGACTCGTTGGCGAAGAATGCAGATTGCTTTATAGAAGCACAAAACTTCAACAATCTCGGCAAGGAGAAGTACCCCCCAGGGAGGTCACGGCGGAACCTTTCGGGAAGACGGTATTCCCAAAGAAGCCATCTGGGCCAACTGACCGGTGCTTCCTCTGCGACAAGACTGGCCATCGCGCTGCAGAGTGCTGGACCCTAACGGAAGAAAATTCTGCAGGGCATCTATGCTTCCGCAGAAGTGAACAAGGAGGACATTCCCCGATACAAGGAAAGGGACAAGCGCAAGCGTTATGTATGCTGGCCCCGTCACAAGCAGGAAACTTGAAGGACGATGGGTCTGTCACACTACGAAGCGGCGAGGAAGTATCAATAGTGAGCACGTCTCTAATGAGTCCAAGGCCCGGACGCGGTGGCATAAATGTTCCAGTGGCAAAGACGATTCCTCGAGTCCCAGCCGGGCGTCCGTCTTAAGAGACACCGGATGCAACACTGTAATCGTCCGACATGCCTTAGTCCCACTGGAGAAAATGACGGGAACAAGAAGTCCGGTATTCCTGTTGTACCGCACGATTCGTTACCTACCGGAAGCCATCGTGTTCCTGGACACGCCGTTCTTTACAGGCATCACTCGAGTGAAGTGCATGCGAGATCCCCTATACGACGTGGGGATCGCAAACATCGAAGGTGCCCGTCCACCTAAAGACCTGGCGCGTTCAGAGAATTGTGTGAGCAACGGGATCAGTAATCCTACCATGAAGATGTGTACCGCACGATCCATGTTTCCCAAACAAAATGGACCAGATGATCTACAGACGATTTTCCGCAGCGGAGCATGGGCGCTGCCATGTTTGATCACGTGACCGTAACTGGCCTTCCCCCAGCCAGTTGCCCCATCCAACGCATTGGGCCAGCGAAGCGGCCGTGGCCGTAAGCGCCAGCAGCTGGGGTTAGAAGACAACATGGCAGCACCCATGCAGACGCGACCGCCCGCTTCGATCCGAACTCGCGCTCGCTACTCACCCACTCTCTTCACAGCAATAAATAAATGGTGGAAATCAGCTATCGCTTCGTGTCATCTCACGCTGGGGACAAAGCATCAGGTATGTTCTGTCTTTATTATCGGGATTAGGTGTGTTTATTTAGCCATGCCTGCTAAGCCTTGTCTCCGAGAATTTGAGAATGAATCTTAAAAACGCTGCAAATGCCGACAAATACATTGCTCTCAGAGCTTCAGGACGTAAATATGAAGCAAATAAATGCGTAGGTTACGTACTTACGGGCTGCACAGCGCAGGACGACAACGTGATAAATTGAGGCGGAAGGGAACTGCATCCACAGGTGTCGCCATGTTGACTTTCTTTCCGGCGCTGCCGTCTGCTCGCTTTTACTCGCGTGCGCGCAGACGCTACGGGGACGCCGAGCAGACGACGCGGGGATTGAGCAGCGCTGCCAGCCAAGGCATTGAGACGGCCGCGGTAGGAGACGGCCGCAAAGCAGTAGTGGCGCCATCTAGTTTTTATTAAGCAAACGAGCTGCGGAAAATCGTGTATACGGCTAAAAGAACAACCACGAGCCAGAGGAAAGACAGCGACGTGTCGATTGCCGAGCTCTTCGCTGGGAGGAAGGAAACTAAGACCCAGTTACTCCCCACGAAGACGCAGTCGTTTACGGCAGTGCCGGTACTGCAGCCCGCAATGACAAGGATTGAGCAAGAGAAATTGAAGGATTTACAGAAAAACGATGGTTCGTTAAGGCGCTACTTCGCGGAGGTCGGGAAGATGGCGATAGCGGACGGCCACGAAAATGAGTATTATCTCCATGATGACATTCTTTACCGGAAGCACAGAACGGAAAGTGGGAAGATACTCAAGCAGTTGGTGGTGCCAAGGGACCTTCGAGAGAATCTGGTGAAACTTGCGCATGAAGGTATTCCGGCTCGACACCAAGGTGCAACGCGGACGGTCGGTCGAATCGTCCGTAAATTTTACTGGCCAAAAATGCAGTCCGAGACCAGGCGATTTATTAGGGTTGTATAACACGTGCCAGTTCCATGCAACCTAGTCGGACACGTTCCATTGCATGAAGGCCTACGATCTGCGCGAACGATTAGTGTAGGAATGGTCACCTCAACGAGAAGTCTCGGAGCAGTGTTTTCACAAGAACACGAAAGACCTGGTCTAATGACGTGATCATCGTCGAATACCATGCGTCGCCTGTGTGCTACGTGAGAGAGTATTGACCGCTCCCTTGCTGTTCCCTCCTCGACTTCTTGAAATTGGGGGGGGAAATGTGGTAAGAATTTAGACTAATTGAAGTGCGCGGCCGATTGCGCGCGCAAATGTTGGTGCGACAACGAAGAGTCCGATGGGCGGAGCTCGCGCTAGACGGTCGGCGCTGGCTCCAGCTGGAGCTGCCTGGGCGAAACCGGAGTTCTCCGACGTCAAGGCTCAAGGCTCGTGTCCCTGGGTCAAGGGCTTCCCCGGCGACCCCGTGTTCCAGCGTGGCCGAGCTGCGTCCTCGGTCAGCACGGTGCTGGGTGACGTCCAGACTACAGCGCTGGGCATAAGCGTGCGCAGGGTTCCCCTTCAGGGGGGGGCGAAGGTTCGCCGCAGCGCCCCCCTCCCTATTATGTCAATGTATAAGGCTGAACTTTGCGCCCGCCCCTACAATGTATAGGGCTGACTTTGCGCCCCCTCTTCTCGCCCCCCTTGCCCCCGTGCGCACGCCTATGGCGCTGGGCCTCCGTCCCTGCTACTACCCGGCTCTACCGCGACAACGTCATCGCGTTGACAACGTGCCGTGAGTGTGCCGTCGCCGCGACGACAGAGGCTACTGACTAGAAAGACCGGAGTGCTTTCTATGTGTTTGTGTTTGTGCAACGTTCCCGTTAGTCCCTTCCCGCGTCCTCATTAAAGCCTCTTTGTTCCCGTAGAGCATTCCTTGTGTGCAAGGGGCCTGAGCCCACAACATCATCACAGTGCCACACATGTCTGGAGCAAATGGTGTCACGACGCACGCTATAAGATTTTCACATTATTCATGTCGTTACCAGATAGTCATATTCGTCAAACCCTCTTACCCTCTACCAATTTTGACTACACCAAGCTAAGGAGGTGATCACGTGAGCACCCAAACGTAGGCGGATAGATAGATAGATAGATAGATAGATAGATAGATAGATAGATAGATAGATAGATAGATAGATAGATAGATAGATAGATAGATAGATAGATAGATAGATAGATAGATAGATAGATAGATAGATAGATAGATAGATACTCTCAAATGGTCTTAGATCCGTTAAAAAAATCACGCCATATCAACAAAGTGAATGATGTTGGAGGAGCTTGCTCGGAGATGATCGGGTAACCCACGAATCCTCCGTACACATCTCCTACCATCATATATAGACGTGACAACGTTGTTATATACACACTACATGCGGCGCTCGGGCGGCGAGCCCCAGCTGCTGCTCGTTGCGAGCCCGCCGCGCTGCTGTGCGCTGTTCATGCGGCCGAGCGGTAACGAAGTTCTCACTGCCTGAGCTCCCGGCGAAGAGAAAGGAGGCGTACGTGCTGAGAGTGTTATGCGTCGCCTTGAGTGGCGCCGCCATCTAGTAAGCATTCCTGAAATCACCGGAAAGCCGGCGCCTCGAGCGGAGAAGTGTACATGCCTCCGCCATCGCCGCCGCCGCCGGACTAGGCGCGAGCTTAAGAAGCTTGCCGAACAAGCTCCTAAAAATGCTCACAAGCTCCTAAAAATGCTGACAACTACGGCGCAAAAACGACCCTTGTTGTGATCCCATAACAGCTTTCGCTGTAAAATGTTTCGTATTTAAAAGAAGATGCTTGCACTGGCCGCGCAAGACTTCAAAACATCAAATCTGGCAGAACTAATTGCGTTTCTTGGCTGGTGCTACATTTGAACTCGACCAATGCTATAGGCTTGGACTTGGTTATTGCTATTGCCAGGCTCGAACTTGGTTAGGTCTCAAGTTGTCAGATGCTTGGTCTGAGCGTGGTTTATGCTAAGCTTTTTTCTCAGCTTATTATGGCCCTCGGGATCGACCAGCTTCGCTGTTTCAAGTCCTGCACGGCCACGGCAAGCTTCATTTTAATTCCCCGGGAACGTTGTCGAAGCAATGTCCCCCGCCTAGCTACCGCGACCCCGTAGCGTCGTCGATGGCCATCGTCTTGCTCGACTAGTTTAGTGTACACGCCTGGTGTGGCGGATCGTTGGGGTCTTCGAGCTCTTGTCCTTCGTCAATCTCATCTTCCCTTTAATTGTTCGTCGGCAGTATCGGGAACGCATCCAAGCTTCACCCAGTCTATCCGAACGTTGTAGAAATTTGTTAAATTATATAGATTAACTGCTGATTGCTCACCTTAGTTAACCTATATAATTTTTTTCACTGCTCCACATTTCTTTTATTTGCGTTTCTTTTTGTTTCTTGTATAAGGTTGTTTTCATTATTTTTAATTTTTATTTTAATTTCTCATTTTGATTGTTTTTGTACCTTTTTTTTTTACTTCTATTCCGCCTTATTTTCTGTATTGTATTTGACGTTGCGTTGCATTGCTTTGTATATTTTATTTCGCATTTTCCGTTGTATTTTACTTATATTGCTATCATTTCATCTTGTATTTCAACCGTTCTTGCTTTCGGCTACTTTTTTTTGCGTTGTGTATGATTATTATTATTATAGCTTCTATTTTCCCTTTCTATATTGTATTTTGCATTTTGCATTCTATGTTAATGGTCTCCTATTATCTCATCTCCTAATTCAAGTGTTCTAATCTTCTGCCATTTTTCTCTATTCACTTTTGTTTCTAGTTTTTTAACTGAGGGTCCCGTTTTCAGTATTTATACTCTGGGACCCTCATCTGTATACAAGTATTATGTAACTGATGCATATGTAACCAATAAACAAACTGAAACTGAAACTCAGGGAAGCTCGTCCAGGCAATCCAACCAAGCGTGAATCCGCCTCTTGCAAGCCATGCCCGACTTGTAGATGGGCTTGGCGAACAGTCTTCTCTTGTTGTGCACGTCCACAGCGGCACCCTCTGGAACGTTGCCCGGCAGCATCTCTTCAGTTTCTTAGCGCGTCGATGGGAACGTTGATGACCTGTTCCGCATCCCATACTGCCCGTGACCGTGGGTGAGTCATCGGATATTCATGAACGCTATCCTCGGTCACACAATCCGCTCTTCCACCTAGTTCAGTCGCGGTGGCGACGCGAGCTTGTCGGGGCGTAGAGTTGCCTATAGATCAGGGGTCTCAAACACGCTGCCCGCGGCCAGCACGTGACTGCCTTCGCCCCACATTGTTTTTATTTTCATATTTAGTATACTTGTGATCTACACAGGCATGACTGGTTGAAGGCATTGTCTCTGTGAGGCATCCCATGTGTTCACGTTGTTTTGAAACATCACCGTGAAACAGAAATTATATTTAAGAATCGGCGCCCAGGTTTGAGTCGTTCTGGAGGTCGGTATCGACATAAATTTGCAATCCTCGCACCAAATCCCCTTCAGGAATGATCTGTATTTGAGATATCGGACAGTTTTCCTTCAAATGGCAACGTTTGCTGGCAAATTGTTCAAATCCCCCCCCCCCCCCCCCCCCTTAACGGCTGCTCCAACCTTCTTCACTGCCCCTGCCCTTGCGGGACTAAATTGCGTGACTGACGCCCGCTGGCTGAGGAGAGTTTGAGACCCTGCTATAGATACACTATAGGCAGTTCGGCGCTAGTTTCGATGGGAGCTGCGACGCATGGCACTTCAGCCAGCATGGGAATGATGGGCGAACACACGGATTTTGCTAAACTTCGTTCTTTCGGCTCAGTTGGGCCCCCTGTGTTCAGCAATCGCTTTGTCGCAAGATGAAGTTCAACAAATGTTCAGCAGTTCCACTTCACCACCTTGACCTTTTTACGTTCACTTATCTGAATTTGCTCACAAAGCTCACAACGATCAATTCTTTTATCCTAAACAAGCACTAAAGCACAAAAATAAACAGAGCCACTTGTGCGTTTGGAAGCCGCAAGCACAAAGATTAGGCAAATCCGTGTACTATCCATCCTTCCCGTGATGGCTGAACGACCGCAGCGCCAGACTACCCTCTAGGAGATCGTCTCTCCCTCTCTCTATTTCTTCCCTTTCATTCGCCGTTTCTTTCGGTGCTTCCTTATTCCGTTCTTTCTCTTTTATGCTGTGCTCCCTTTCCTGCACCCTCACTATGCAGTGCTGTACAAGGTTAAGCTCCTCAAAACGCAGTGATGCCTGCAGCACAAAGACTCCCTCATCTCCGTTTTCTGTTCGTTTCATTCGGTTTTTACACATGACTATGCTATACATGATTTTGTCTACGTGCCCCCAAGCAACGAGATCAGAACGTGCGACAGCAGGAGGCCCTAAAGTGCTCCTCCTTAATAAAAAGAATTCGAAACCTACTCGTACCAAAAGGATCCCCCCTATCGATTCTTGAAGGTATATTTGTTCTCTGTATTCCTCTTTCACTCACCAGTAACATAGACAAGCGTCCAGAACATTTGTCTATTACTGGAAGGCGGTGAGAAGAAGCTATGAATTGAGTTGTGTGGTATCCTGAATGCTGTCCGCACTTCGTCATCGAGGTTCGACTCACCTCCGGTGTCAGGAGGCTCCCAGGTTGACCGGGTGCTGTTGAAGTTCTATAAGGCGCCACTACGCGTCGTGCGTTTCTGGACCGCGAATCAACCGTTAACGCTAGGACACGAACGTTTCTGATCGCTAACAAGCTGCCTAGAGGTCTAGTAAGGTCTAATCGACCAGCGCGTGATGGTAGAGGCACCTGACAAGGCCATGCAACGCCAGTCAGATCCCACGGTCAGGGTAATATGTCAGGGCCCGAGTTGTGTGAGTAGTTCCAGCTCCTCAAAACACAATGATGCCTCCAGCACAAACACTCATAGGCTCCATTATCTATTCGAGTCATTAGCTCGTATATAACAACGAAATCGAGCCCCATGATTGATTCCCCTTGGCGAGTTCAATACAGGGGTAAGGTTTTTCTCGGCCTTTCTTTTACGTTTTTTTTTTCCTTTTCCGCTAAGTGCCGGCGCCCATAGAATCTCGTTGGTATCGTGTTCCAAAAGTGTTCCCTCTCTTACAGCCCCCATTTATGGAACCGGTTGTTATAAGTGCTACGGAAAGTTCAGCAGTCAGAGTGCATAATCACAGAATGATAACGCTTAAAACGCTGTGACGAAACTTCGGCACATCCCACGCCTTGTAGGAATCGGTTTCATGCAAAGCAATCGGCGAGTAATTGTGCATGCTGCATATTTTTGTGCTTTCAGCCAAGCGCTACGAGGTGGATCCACGGGTTTTTGCTAGTGCAGCAGTTGTCTGCACATCGTGGGCTTACCAGGAACGTCCAATACACTACGTTTAAAGTGTAACTTACGTCGTGACGTAACGTCAGAAAACAGGTTAGAGCACAAACGTCAGTATTATCGAAAAAAATAATGCACTTTACGTTGCGACGGTGGGCATATCATACGTAATTTTCCTTGGCGTATACCTCCGGTGTGGAGCAACGCTTCAATATAGCCGTCCGGATCATAGGAATACAAAACGCTATTGTTTATTAGACTGCTTTAAAAGCGCAGCCAACACTGGAACCACAATTGACGTTAAAGGGGTTCTGACACAAAAATTCCCCCACCTCCACGAAGGGAATCGTGAGGAAATGCGAATACATTTCGCGCGCCCTTCACTCCATTTATATATGGTGGTTGTGGTTCGAAGAAGGAAAAGGCGCCTAATTTCTGCAGCCCGGTCGGGAGCACGGCGCAGCGCCTGTTTTTTTCTTTCTTGTTTTTTTTTTTCCTTTTTTTTTTCATTTTTTTTATTTTTTTTAAATTTTTTTTATTTATTTTTAATTTTATTTTTTATTTTTTTTCCTTCTTTTATTTTTTTTTATTTTTTTTTAATTTTTTTTTCATATGTAGCTCCGCCGAGCTCCCGCGATGCGAGCGCCCTCACGCACTTGAAATGATTTCGCATTTAAAACTGGGGATGCGTAAAGAACGCAGCGATGGAGCGGTGTTTCCTACTGGAACATGCCAATCGCTGCTAATGTGCAATGAGAGACAGAAGACTCCGACTGGACACAGAGACTTGCAGTCCGCTTTTAGTTAACGCGCACGCTGCGAAGTTTTATTGTTCAACAACGCGCAGGAGAAATCTCCCACCGGCACCACCTTGGAGGTCAAGATCCATTGCCATATATACGGGGTGGCCAGTGAACGGTTGTGCAGCGCGAGCAGTCGGTTTTTTCAACCAAGAAACTCGCTTGCAGAAGCTGCCTGCGTCGGCGTCGCGAGGCGAGAGAGGGGGGAGCAAGGAGAGGAGAGAGAGAGGGGGGGACGCGCATGCGCAATGGGAGTGTGGACGCCACGGGCAGGGATGCCTAGAGGAGAGTGGGGGGAGCGTAGCAGGAGAGAGAGGAGGGAAGGCGCATGCGCAGTGAGGGT
The DNA here is from genome assembly GCA_030522465.1 of Rhipicephalus appendiculatus. Classification (NCBI taxonomy): domain Eukaryota; kingdom Metazoa; phylum Arthropoda; class Arachnida; order Ixodida; family Ixodidae; genus Rhipicephalus; species Rhipicephalus appendiculatus. The sequence goes on along the minus strand of JALIZH010022121.1, from coordinate 20,117 downwards.
GTGGTTGCCGCGGGAAGGGATGCCTAGAGGAGAGAGAGGGAGAGAGGAGGTTATTATTTTTATTTTTTTTAAAGGGTTTGCGCATGCGCAGTAAGGGTGGTCACGCCTCTCACCACCACCACCGGATTAAGCTTCGCCATAAGATGCTTCACATCTAACACCTGCCGGCGCTTACCTCCTCAACCTATCCTCCTCCTCCGCGGACAACGCTGGACAACGCTGGACAACGCCGGACAACGCCGGACAACGCCGGATGCCTGACATAGCCCGACTATGAAATGCATTCGCATTTAAAACTTTGGCCTCGCGTTTTTTTTGATGCAATGTGTTTCTAGGGGCCTGTTAGTCCATAACACGGCACCTCGTTTGCTGCAGCGCGCAACAGATATTTAATTACAGGCTCCTCATTACCGACCAGTTTCAGTTTCGGTTTGAGAGAGCTCGAAAAACGACAAGCCGCCGGGTGCAACTATCACCACCTAGCGTGGGCAGCTCTCGACCACGTCAGCACACAGAACTGTGACGCACTTCCACACGGTCCGCATCAAGAAGTCCTTTCGAATAGGAAACCGGACAGTAGTGTCGCCAAACACAAAACTTTCAACGCGTGCGCCGTGGCCACGGTCGCGACCAGCCGCCGAGAAGTATAGACTGCTGGAACAGACGCGGCAAAAGAAAAATGGCGGCTATGACGTCATCATAACTCGTTGCAGCGTGGTCACGTGACGGAAGTAGGGGGGTCACCTAGGTGACCTTTGCGAGTGTCAGTAGCGCGAGGGAGTCGATCGCTCACGCAAACTTCAAAATTAATTTAAAATACCTTCTAAGCTATATTCGCTGTTGATATTTTGCAGATGATATACACATGTTCACAGGAATCGAACCCGCAGGCTGTCTCGGCCGCGAAATTTTGTGTCGGTACCCCTTTAACAAGACATGACGCTCATATTATAGGATGACAAGTGTAATGTGTATTGCTTTGTAATAAAATTAGATAACCTACCCTGTAACCACTATTGACGTTGCACCGACATTACGCGTGCATAGGTTTTTTTTTTAAAGCAATTGTAAGAGTCGGCATGACTCTGTGGTAGAATACCTGACTGCCACGAAGAATGCTTGGGAACGATTTGCGCTGGGGTCCTGATTTTATTCATTGCATCCGTCCGGTCAAGCCGGCCGATGTCGGTATTTTTAACAGTGTCACATCTAAATTAGCAGCATCCGTTCACGCTGTTCCTTTGTAGATATAAACTGTCAATCACCTGTGGCCATAGGCGTGCGCACGAGGGGGGCAGTGGGGGCGACCCCCCCCCTAGTCACCTAAGAGAGGGGGCGCAAAGCCAGCCCCCATACATTGACATAATAGGGAAGGGGGAGCGCAATGTCAGCCCCATACATTGCCATAATAGGGGGGGGGGGGGGCGCTGCGACGAACCTTCGCCGAAGGTTCTCGCAGCGCCCCCCCCCCTATGCGAAGCAGCCAGCAAGGAGCCAATCATGCTGTACATAATGTGCGGGTCATTATTTACATGTTAGGACCTGTCATTGGTGTTCGTCATACAGTCACGTCGCGCAATACAAATTTTGGTGTATATCAAGCTAGCGAACTGGACGCAAGCCCACCATGAGCGTGGCATGTAAATGGTATTGTAGATGACATGCATGCCAACATTTTCATGTTACCACCGGCCACAAAATGTTCGCTTAATTTTTTACCTCGAATCGCAGCGAGACGCGAGAACAATCGGCCTCCGTTTCACATGCGTACGTATTCTCGGGCTTTGCACATCGTGCAGACGCCATCCGCGTTCGAGCGTTTAAATTGACGGACACTTTGTGGATTCTAAACTGTGTCCCTCGAACGCCTGTGCCCACTGAGACGGGGTCGGTCAGAATGGAACGTGATGCGCGAGTCTCCCCTCCTTGCATGTTAGATACGCTGGCCGCAGCGACGCTACGCAAGCAAAGCGCGAACGCTGTTGAGTCCAACGACGGGCGTCCGTTTGCGTGCCCCGGCGCTCCCCTGGCACCGTGCCAGGGCACGGCTGGAGGGACGGACGGACGGACGGACGGACGTGAGCATGATACATTAAAGGCTTTCGCCTTAAAATTTGGTGTATATCAAGCTAGCGAAACGGTGACGTGAGTACCATGAGCGTGGCATGCAAGTCATGTTGCACATGACATGTCATAATTTCCATATTACCACTTGTCATCTATGCTCGTCATACAGTCACGTCACTCAATACCAAATTTGGTGTATATCAAGCAAGCGAAACCGCCCCTATAATGTCCTGAGCGTGGCGTGCAAGTCATGTTGCACATGACATGTCATGATTTCCATATTACCACTTGTTATTTATGCTCGTCATACAGTCCCGTCACTCAATACGAAATTTGGTGTATATCAAACTAGCGAAACGGCCGCGAGCGTGTCATGAACGTGGCATGCAAGTCATGTTGTACATGACATGCTGGTCATGATTTTCATATTACCAGCTGTGATTTATGTTGGTCATGCAGAAATGTCTCATCGTACCAATTTTTGGATATATCGAGTCAAGAAAACGGCCTCAGGAGCACTATGGCCATGGCGTGTAAATCATACTTTTATGACAAGTTATTCATGATTTTCATGATATGACCAGTCATTCATGTTTGTCATACAGTAATGTTACACCATACCGAATTTGGTATAAACTCCATTAACGATACGGCCAGGAGAGCACGAAGTCGTAGGCGGCTAGATAGATAGATAGATAGATAGATAGATAGATAGATAGATAGATAGATAGATAGATAGATAGATAGATAGATAGATAGATAGATAGATAGATAGATAGATAGATAGATAGATAGATAGATAGATAGATAGATAGATAGATAGATAGATAGATAGATAGATAGATAGATACCCTCAAAGGGTCTTAGATCCGTTAAAGAATGCTTCGTATTTAAAATGAAGAGGCTTGCACTGGCCGCGCAAGACTTCAAACATCAAATCTGGCAGAACTAATTGCGTTTCTTGGCTGGTGCTACATTTGAACTCGACCAATGCTATAGGCTTGGACTTAGCTATTGCTATTGCCAGGCTCGAACTTGGTTAGGTCTCAAGTTGTCAGATGCTTGGTCTGAGCGTGGTTTATGCTAAGCTTTTTCTCAGCTTATTATGGCCCTCGGATCGACCAGCTTCGCTGTTTCAAGTCCTGCACGGCCACGGCAAGCTTCATTTTAATTTCCCCAGGAACGTTGTCGAAGCAATGTCCCCCGCCTGCCTACCGCGACCCCGTAGCATCGTCGATGGCCAATCGTCTTGCTCGACTAGTTTAGTGTACACGCCTGGTGTGGCGGATCGTTGGGGTCTTCGAGCTCTCCTTCGTCGATCTCATCCTTCCTTTAATTGTTCGTCGACAATATCGGGAACGCGTCCAACCTTCACCCAGTCTATCCGAACGTTGTAGAATTTCTTAAATTATATAGATTAACTGCTGATTGCTCACCTTAGTTAATCTACATAATTTTTTTTCACTGCTCCACATTTCTTTCATTTGCGTTTCTTTTTGTATCTTGTACAAGTTGTTTTCTTTTTTTTAATTTTTATTTTAATTTCTCATTTTTATTGTTTTTTGTACCTTCTTTTCTTTTATTTCTATTCCGCCTTATTTTCCGTATTGTATTTGACGTTGCGTTGCATTTCTTTGTATATTGTATTTCGCATTTTGCGTTGTATTTTATTATATTGCTATTGTAGCGAAGCTTCTGAACTATACAGTGGGTCGCCCTCTCCAGCGCCTTCTAGTGGTCGCCCTCTTCGAAAGAGCAGCTCGTGCTGAGAGTCGGTCGCCGCCTTGACTGTCGCTGTCGTGCTTCTGTCTCCGAGTGCCCGCCAATAAACGTCTTAACACTATCGTTTCATCTTGTATTTCAACCGTTCTTGCCTGCGGCTACTTTTTTTTTTGAGTTGTATATGATTAATATTATAGCTTCTATTTTCCCTTTCTATATTGTATTTTGCATTTTGCATTCTATATTATTGGTTTCCTATTATCTCATCTCCCAATTCAAGTGTTCTAATCTTCTGCCATTTTTTGTTGTCTATTCACTTTTCTTTGTTTCTAGTTTTTAACCTGAGGGTCCCGTTTTCAGTATTTATACTCTGAGACCCTCATCTGTATACAAGTATTACGTAACTGATGCATACGTAACCAATAAACAAACTGAAACTGAAGCTGAAACTCAAGGGAAGCTCGTCCATGTAATCCAACCAAGCGTGAATCCGCCTCTTGCAAACCATGCCCGACTTGTAGATGGGCTTGGCGGACAGTCTTCTCTCTTGTTGTGCACGCCCACAGCGGCACCCTGCGGAACGTTGCCCGGCAGCATCTCTTCCGTTTTTGCCCGTCGATGGGAACGTTGATAACGTGTCCCGCATCCCATACTGCCCGTGACCGTGGGTGAGTGATCGGATATTCAGGAGCGCTATCCTCGGTCACGCAATCCGTCTTCCACCTAGTTCAGTCGCGGTGGCGACGCGAGCTTGTCGGGGCATAGAGTTGCCTATAGATCAGGGGTCTCAAACACGCTGCTCGCGGCCAGCACATGACTGCCTTCGCCCCACATTGTTTTTATTTTCATATTTAGTATACTTGTGATCTACACAGGCATGACTGGTTGAAGGCATTGTCTCTGTGAGGCATCCCATGTGTTCACGTTGTTTTGAAACATCACCGTGAAACAGAAATTATATTTCAGAATCGGCGCCCACGTCTGAGTCGTTCTGGAGGTCGGTATCGACATAAATTTGCAATCCTCGCATCAAATCCCCTTCAGAAATGATCAGTATATGAGATATCAGACAGTTTTCCTTCAAATGGCAACGTTTGCTGGCACGTTGTTCAAACTCTCCCCCCCCCCCCCCACGGCCGCTCCTACCTTCTTCACTGCCCCTGCCCATGCGGGACTAAATTGCGTGACTGCGGCCCGCTTACTGAGGAGAGTTTGAGACCCTGATATAGATTCACTAGAGGCAATTCGGCTCGCTAGTGTCTATGGGAGCTGAAACGCATGGCACTTCAGCCAGCATGGGAATGATGGCCGAACACACGGATTTTTCTAAACTTCGTTCTGTCGGCTCAGTTTGGCCCCCGTGTGTTCAGCAATGGCTTTGTCGCAAGATGAAGTTCAGCAAATGTTCAGCAGTTCCACTTCACCACCTTGACCTTTTTACGTTCACTTACCTGAATTTGCTCACAAAGCTCACAACGATCAATTCTTTTATCCCTAAACAAGCACTAAAGAGCAACAACAATAAAGCGACAAGTGCGTTTGAAGCCGCAATGCACAAAGATTAGGCAAATCCGTGTTCTATCCATCCTTCCCATGATGGCTGAATGACCGCAGCGCCAGACTACCCTCTAGGAGATCGTCTCTCCCTCTCTCTATTTCTTTCCATTTCATTCGCTGTTTCTTTCGGTGCTTCCCTTATTTCCTTCTTTCTCTTTTATGCTGTGCTCCCTTTCCTGCACCCTCACTGTACAGTGCTGTACAAGGTTAAGCTCCTCAAGACACAGTGATGCCTGCAGCACAAAGACTCCTCAGCTCCGTTTTCTGTTCGTTTCATTCGGTTTTTACACATGACTATGCCATACATGATTTTGTCTACGTGCCCCCAAGCAACGAGATCAGAGCGTGCGACAGCAGGAGGCCCTAAAGTGCTCCTCCTTAATAAAAAAGAATTCGAAACCTACTCGTACCAAAAGGATCCCCCCTATCGATTCTTGAAGGTATATTTGTTCTCTGTATTCCTCTTTCACTCACCAGTGAACATAGACAAGCGTTCCAGAACATTTGTCTATTACTGGAAGGTGGTGAGATGAAGCTATGAATTGAGTCATCCAGGTTCGACTCACCGCCGGTGTCAGGAGGCTCCCAGGTTGACCGGGTGCTGTTGAAGTTCTATAAGGCGCCACTACGCGTCGTGCGTTTCTGGACCGCGAATCAACCGTTAGCGCTAGGACACGAACGTTTCTGATCGCTAACAAGCTGCCTAGAGGTCTAGTAAGGTCTAATCGACCAGCGCGTTTGATGGTAGAGGCACCTGACAAGGCCATGCAACGCCATTCAGATCCCACGGTCAGGGTAATATGTCAGGGCCCGAGTTGTGTGAGTAGTTCCAGCTCCTCAAAACACAATGATGCCTCCAGCACAAACACTCATAGGCTCCATTGTCTATTCGAGTCATTAGCTCGTATATAATAACGAAATCGAGCCCATGATTGATTCCCCTTGGCGAATTCAATACAGGGGTAAGATATTTCTCGGCCTTTCTTTTACGTTTTTTTTTTTCCGCTAAGTGCCGGCGCCCATACAATCTCGTTGGTATCGTGTTCCAAAAGTGTTCCTTCTCTTACAGCCTACATTTATGGAAACCGGTGGTTAAAAGTGCTACGGAAAGTTCAGCAGTCAGAGTCAGGGGCGTAGCCAGAAATTTTTTTCGGGGGGGGGGGGGGGGGGTTCAACCATACTTTATATATGTTCGTGCGTGCGTTTTATGTGTGCGTCTATATATACCGCAAGCAAAATTGAATAATTTCTTTGGGGGGGGTTGAACCCCCCCAACCCCCCCCCTTGGCTACGCCACTGGTCAGAGTGCATAATCACGGAAGGATAACGCTTAAAACGCCGTGACGAAACTTCGGCACATCCCACGCCTTGTAGGAATCGGTTTCATGCGAAGCAATCGGTGAGTAATTGTGCATGCTGCATTTTTTTTTTTTTGTGCTTTCAGCTAAGCTCTACGTGGTGGATCCACGGGTTTTTGTGAGTGCAGCAGTTGTCTGCCCATCGTGGGCTTACCAGGAACGTCCAATACGCTGCTTTTAAAGGGTAACTTATGTCGTGACGTAACGTCAGACAACAAGTTAAAGCACAAACGTCAGTATTATCGAAAAAAATGCACTTTACGTTGCGATGGTGGGAATATCATACGTAATTTTCCTTGGTGTATACCTCCGGTGTGGAGGCAACGCTTGAATATAGCCATCCGGATCATAGGAATACAAAACGCTATTGTTTATTACACTGCTATAAAAGCGCAGCCAACACTGGAACCACAATTGACGTTAACAAGACATGACGCTCATATTATAGGATGACAAGTGTAATGTTTATTGCTTTGTAATAAAATTGGATAACCTACCCTGTAACCACTATTGCCGTTGCACGACATTACGCGTGCATAGGGGTTTTTTTTTCCAAAGCAATTGTAAGAGTCGGCATGACTCTGTGATAGAATACCTGACTGCCACGAAGAATGCTTGGGAAAGATTTGTGCTGGGTCCTGATTTTGTTCATTGCATCCGTCAGGTCAAGCCGGCCGATGTCGCTATTTTTAACAGTGTCACATCTAAATTAGCAGCATCCGTTCACGCTGTTCCTTTGTAGATATAAACTGTCAATCACCTGTGGCCATAGGCGTGCGCACGAGGGGGGCAGTAGGGGCGGCCGCCCCCCTCCCAGTCGCCTAAGAGAGGGGGCGCAAAGCCAGCCCCCATACACTGACATAATAGGGAGGAGGGGGGCGCAATGTCGGCCCCCATACATTGCCATAATAGGGATGGGGGGGGGGGGCGCTGCGACGAACATTCGCCCCCCCCCCCCCCCTGAAGGGGAAACCCTGCGCACTATGCCTTCTATTCTATGCCTTTTAACAGGCGTGATTGCTCTGAGCAGCCGCGTGTGTCTCAACCTCTTGTGGTGTCCTACAGCTGTGGCGTTCCGGGTCACACCGCACGTTCTCGCAACCACCACCCTTCATATCAGCGACAGCCTTGGTTCATGTCTTCCCAACTTTTCGACCATCCTCTCTTCACGCCACGGCCACCGCGCACCCCTACCGGATTACGCTACTTCTCACCGGCAGTTTGACGCCGCCACCAGCTCCACGTGCTCCAGGATCCCCATAGCCGCGGCGACGCACGCGTTCACCGCCGCTGGAACAGTAGCCGGTGTGACCAATGGGGGTGAAGCCACCATATACCAGGCGCTATCTGTATATAGTTATGCGCCCCGTGAGCGCTTATGTTGAAGAACAGAGTTCATTTGTACTTGTTGATGGCGTGCCTACCATGGCACTTGTGGATACAGGTGCGACAATCTCAGTGGTGAGTGCTAATTTTAAGAACATTCTCGGACCTAAAGTGATGCTTTTGCATTAGCCGTGGTGTGACATTTCGTGGTGTTAGCGGTGACACGTTGTGTGCTGTGGGAGTTTGTACTGTGGATGAGTCCTTGTGCAGCAAGGTGTTTTGCACAGAATTTGCGGATTATTTCGCGGTCTACACATGACATTATTTTGGCTATCGATCTCTTGCGTGAGTGTGGGGCAACTGTTGACTGCAGATGTGGGCACCTTTCCGTGCACGGTATTTTCCCAGCTGCGCCCTTAGAGAATTCCATTCGTGATGAACGCATCTTTTTTGTCCCTGATAACACAGTCGTTCCTGCATTTTCTGCCATATGTGTTCCCGCGACTTGTTCTGCTAACGATCCCGCCATGTTCGATGCCACGGTCGAACCGATTCATTTGGCCTGTCTGAAAAAAAAAACAAAAAAAAACATTCTAATTCCCCATTGCGTGGTGTTTGTAGTTGATGGATGTTTGGATAATCAACAATTCAGTGGAGCCTGCAGTTTTCCCAGGCGGCATGAAGCTTGCAGTTTCCAAGCCTGAATCGTGTGCGACGCTGGTTGCGCTTGTTGAAGCCACAGGCGAGAATGGACATCTAGGTCCACAAGCTTCAGAGGATTCGCAATTGCTGCAAATGATCAACAAGTCACTAGGCCAAAGCGAACGTCATACACTGCTCGACCTTCTCTCTAATCGCTCGAAGAAAGTGTTCGATAGCTTAATAAAATGCGTTGCTGGGTGAGTTGGTGCATTGGTCACAAATTAAAAGTAGAGCGCGAAAGACTGGACAAAGAAGACAAGTAGGCAAGTTGAGGTATATATTTCCCACAATCCTTTCATAATGAAATCAGTTGGTAGTGAGCCCCCGTCCCGTCTACTTGTCTTCTTTGTCCAGTCTTTCGCGCTCTACTTTTAATTTGTGAAAGTGTTCGATTTTTCTAAAAGCAGCCAAATGGCTTCAATTCCAGCGCGTCCCGGATATGTCATCAGATCCACACCGAGTCAGCGCATCCCATACGACAGAAACCTTACCGAGTGGCAGCATCAGAGCGAAAAATCATCATCGAGCAAGTCCAAGAGATGCTGGAAAAGGTAATAATTCAAGAATCAGTGAGGCCCTGGGCCGCTCCCGTCAGTCTACTGGTTGCAACCCCTTTCTACCTGCTCCACGCTCGCTCACCTCGACATACGCTGGACACTATCTTTCTTTAGTCGTCCATGACGGTTTGTCTATCACGGAGACTTTGTGTCGTACAGAAGAGGCTCGTCGACTAGCATGCTTACTTACATTGGCAGCGCCAACATTCTTCTAAACATGCGTCGACAGTCAACACCGGACATGTAACCTATGTTCCCGTGGATCTAGTGTGGGTGCGGACCCCAATACGCGGACGTCTCTTGAGCGAACAGCTGCTCGCACACTACGCCGGGCAGTTCGTGATCCTCCATCGTCTGAGCGAGGTAAACTACGAAAGTGCACGTCTGACTACAAGTGGCCGACGTTCATGCAAAACTGGGGTGACGCATGTTGCCCGCCAGAAGCCGTTTACCCGAAGGATACAAGAATAACCCTCCCAGAGGGCTTCGTCTGATAGAGGGGGGAATGATACGAAGTGTCACTGCCAGTGGAAAACAAAGGAAGCGCGAGAGGAGAAAGAGGACGACGACGTAGCTCCTACGACTTCCACGGTGTTTTTGCCTCAGTGCCCATTAAAAACCCCTTAACCCTTTGCGGTACGTTGTCGGGCATTGTCCGACAACGCAACACGGCTGCAGCGGCCCATAATCGGGCGCTGCTGGACAAGTTCTATCGCGGTTGATTCACGCGAGTGTTTTGTCACTAAATTATGCCTCATCTTTAGAATAGCAAGTAAGCTTAAAATTGTTCAGTTTCGGATCAGAATCGACGGAAGGTGGGAAAAGGTTTCGGACTGCAATGGGTTAAGCTACACCAGAGTACGTAACAATATACAAGGGGTGTACAAATGAAAAGGTACAAGCGTCGTAACAACATGACCATTAACAGATGGTTGTGCCGCTTTGGGAGAATCTAGCAAGACATCTAGGGACGCGATTGGAGTCTTCGCCGTGGATAGGAGCATGCGGGGGCGCCCGCACGGCCCGCATGCGCAGGAGAGAGCACAAGCTCTTATGAAGTGTGCCGTCCAATTGACGCAGCAGTGCGCGTGAAGACAGGATGGCGTTCACGTCGCAAAAGTCGACGATTGAGGAGCAGCGACGCATTAACCGATATCTGACAGCTGAAGGTGTTAAACCGGCCACGATTCGTCACCTGCGGTTTACATGTGTTTGATCCCCTGAAAAACATCTGAAAGGGAAGTGCTTCAACTCGGACGATGAACTCAATGACGCTGTGAAGGACCGGCTCTCGTCATGGCCACAGGAATTCTGAGAACAAGGAATCCGTCGGCCCGCTCATCAATGGGATCGTTGTGATCAAGCACATAGTGTATACATTGAATAAAATCTTCATTTGTACACAGTGCTGTTTCGTACATTTTCATTTGAACACCCCTTGTATATAGCTGACGAAGTGAGGGAGACTTGCCCAACTCGCGAACAAATTGATGAGCCACTGCTTTGTGTCCATTTCATTGTCTGTATTTCTGTGCTTTTTCTTTCTTGTATTATTGCGATAGCAATTATATGGACACTCTCGGATGATTTTTGCCGTCACCGTTGCTGTCGTCGGCGCCATCGCCGCCGCCTTCATGTACCGTATATGTATATATATATTTATAAAAGCCACAAAGAACAATAATTCAGAAAAATGTTTACGACGCGCGGCATCGAACGAGGGACCTCTCGCTCCGCAGCGCGCGGCGCTAACCACTGAGCCATGAAAGCGCACGTCCTTCAACGTTCAAACGGCGAGCTATTTATACACAGCAGGTTTTCAGCGTGTTTTCAGCATTACCAGCGAGATGGCGCGAAGGGCGCGCTTTGCGGGGCTCGGCGCCCCTCTCGTCGCGACGCCCGTGCTTATGCGGTCGCGCAGTTTACGCCGTGGGGGGTAGGCGCCCGTTCGCCCGTTCACACTATCACCTGGTTTTTTCCGTCGCCGTTGGTGTCCCCATCGCTGTCATGTCCCGCATGTATATATATATGTATATATATATATATATATATATATATATATATATATATATATATATATATATATATATATATATATATATATATATATATATATATAGATGCCATCCATTTATTCCAATGCACGCGCACTTCGTCGGCTTCTCCTACCATCGCCTTGTTCATACGTTACACACACACACACACACATATATATATATATATGTGTGTGTGTGTGTGTGTGTGTGTGTGTGTGTGTGTGTGTGTGTGTGTGTGTGTGTGTGTGTGTGTGTGTGTGTGTTTGTGTGTGTGTGTGTGTGTGTAACGTATGAACAAGGCGATGGTAGGAGAAGCCGACGAAGAGGTGCGCGTGCATTGGAATAAATGGATGGCATCTGAACCACGACGTATCTCTGTTCTCTAACGTCACACAAGTCGACAGGATCGACCTCATCAACCTGCCATGGCTAGGCCAAAGCCTCCGCTCAACATACCGAAGTACAAGGGAACACCAGAAGACGTTCCCGTCGACAAGTGGCTACTCCTTTTCGACACGAAGGCGACCGAGGCATCATGGACACACCGCGATCAGGTCAGTCACTTCAGCGAATACATCGAAAAGCCACGGAAGTTCCTTTCAGATCGTGGAACAGGATTCACTGCAGGAAAATTTAAACAGTTTCTAAAACATAACCGAATACACCAACTCTTCACCTCATCTCATCATCCGCAATGCAATGGTATGAACGAGCGGACAAACCAGACCATCGTAACCAGACTTAAGTGCACGATCAATGACGAGCCACAGAAGTGTTGGACTAAGCTGCTGTCGGAGGTAATAGACGAATACAACAGAACGCCTCACGAAGTTACCGGCTACGCACCGTCCTTCCTGATGTATAGAATTCCATCTTATCCAACTGTACTGAAACAGCGAGAACAAACGGGGGGAAGAAGCGCGCAAAGCTGCCGTTAATAATTCTATCGCCTACCACAATAAGAACAAACTAATCTATGATAAGAAATTTCTTCCGATTGAGTTCCAAGTCGGTGACTTCGTCCTTTACGAGAAACCATGACATCCCAACAACGGCAAACTGAGTTCCATCATGGAAGGTTCCTACAATAAGATTCTACGCAGTCTCACCAGTGAACTATGTGATCAACCGCTCCGTGTTGTCCTTAGGTAGAAACTCGGACATTGTTCATGTTAGCAAACTACGACGTTATTTTGTACCCTCTGAACTGAGGCTTTCTCGAGGGGAGGGGGAAGAGTGTAACGTATGAACAAGGCGATGGTAGGAGAAGCCGACGAAGAAGAAGTGCGCGTGCATTGGAATAAATGGGTGGCATCTGAACCACGACGTATCTCTCTTCTCTAACGTCGCATATATATTCGACTTACATCATCCGAAGAAGGCTGGACCGCCAGCCGAAACTGTTAGGATAAAATAAATATTGTTTTGCTTCCTATGTTGCACTACTCCCGAAGTTTTTTTACAAGTTTTATTACGGTAGCCTGAAGAAGTTCTCTTTAACCCTATATATATATATATATATATATATATATATATATATATATATATATATATATATATATATAGCCACAAAGAAAAATAATCCAGAAACAAATATTTTCCGACGCGCGTTTACCGCTGAGCCACGAAAGCGAACGTCTTTCTTCGCAGTAACGGCGATCTATTTATATACACCATTTAGCGCTGGAGGTGGGCCGATCTCGGGGGGGAACATCAGCGTGTTCTCAGCATTACTAGCGAGATGGTGCGAAGGATGCGCTCGCCGCCCCGTTCGTGGCGATGCGTGCGCTCATCTCTCATGCATACTTTGCCCCACGGGGGTAGTCGCCTGTGCGCGCGCGCGCGCTTATCTCGAGATGGGGGGTGGTTTTTACATCATGAGCTTTCACCGGAAAGTTGCGTTAAAGTTACAGAGCGCACGAAGCTCACTTCGCTCGCTGCAGAGGCCCCGTTCGCGAAAGGAGAGTCCTGTTCAAACACAGTGAAGTAACTTTGTGACACTTGTTAGCTCGCGCTCGTCCTGTGTATACCTGTGCGCACGTTTAGTGGTGCGTCCGTTGTGTTTGAGCAGCGCGTTAAGTGTCGAGCTGTGAACGTTGTTAGGTCGCTCTCATCCTGTGTGGGTTCTTTTCGTGCGTCAGTCGTGCTTGAGCAACGCGCTGCACGTTTCGATCTGCTTGCCGTTCTTCGCGTGATATTCCAATTTCTTGCTATCGCATTCATTGCCTCGCCCTTGCGGCGAAACTTTGACTCTTTCTCTCTTTTTCTTCCATTTCTTTCTATTTCTGTGCCTGTTTCTCTCATTTTCACTGTGTACTCCTTTCTCTCCTCATAAGCCTCACAGCTCTCCTCCTCACTCTCACTTCCCTTTCCCACCGCCTTGCTGTACTGTACTGTACTGTACAAGGCTATCCTCTGCTTAGCCAGCGTGCCTGGATAGCCTAGGGAATAGGGCGCTCGCCTTCTGATCGTGGGACACGGGTTCGAATCTTGCCCCGGGACAAAAGAAAATTTCGCCAATAATTTATCTTTCCTTCTCTCTCAATCTCTCTCTGTGCTCGTTCTCTCGCCCGTGAAGTTATTGCGTCATTCGTCGGGAAATTAGGCGCACATGTCCTGGCAGAGAAGCAGAAGAGGAAGATGATGGAGGAGGCTGATAATGTCACATGCTGGTTCATGATAAAGTGAAACACACAGCGCAAATAATGACGGGGACACAGGAAGAGAACACGCACAGCGCTGAGATGATAATTTTCTATCCACGACACACGGCCAACCTCGACCTTAACAGCTCAGCTGTCAAAGAAGACGAATCTCTCCTTCCAGTCGATAGAGGTAGATGCATAAGGGAGGCTGTGAGCTTTTTAAGGCGAAAGCCTTTAATGTCTCATGCTCACGTCCGTCCGGTGTCCGTCCGGCGTCCGTCGTCCGACCTTCCGTCCACATCCCCCCTGCGCATGCGCCAACCAATTAAAAAAATGAAAATAAAAAACCTCCTCTCCACCTCTCTCTCCTTTAGGCATCCCGCCCCGCGGAGGCCACACCCTCACTGCGCATGCGCGTCCCCTCCCTCTCTCCCCTCCTATGCTCCCCCTCTCTCCTCTAGGCATCCCTGCCCGCGGCGTCCACACCCCCCACTGCGCATGCGCGTCTTCCCCTCTCCTACGCTCCCCCCTCTCTCGCCTCGCGACGCCGACGCAGGCAGCGTCTGCTAGCGAGTTTCTTGGTTGAAAAAACCGACTGCTCGCGCTGCACAACCGTTCACTGGCCACCCCGTATATGTGACAACGGATCTTGACCTGCAAGGTAGTGCCGGTGGGAGATTTCTCCTGTGCGTTGTCGAACGATAAAAAATTTGCAGCTTGTGCGGTAACTAAAAGCGGACTGCGGGTCTCTGTGTCCAGTCCGAGTCTTCTATCTCTCATTGCCCATTAGCAGCGATTGGGATGTTCCAGTAGGAAACACCGGTCCATCACTGCGTGCTTTGCGCCCCCCCAGGTTTCTCTCCTGTGCAACGCTTCGATGAGCGCCAGCGTAAACGCCGCCGCCAGTGTAAGCGTTAGCGCCCGCTGCTTCGCATCTACACATGGTTCCCTTTAGCGGGAGATGGTGTAATCTTTAAGGCGAAAGCCTTTAACGTCTCATGCTCACGTCCGTCCGGTGTCCGTCCGACGTTCGTCCGGCGTCCGTCCGTCCAGCTGTCCGTCCATCTGTCTGTCTGTTCGCCCGTCAGTCCATCCATCCGTCCGTCCATCCGAGCTCTGGCACGGAGCCAGGTGGCTGCCGGGATGCGCAGACGGACGCCGGTCGCGTCGGACTCTATAGCGCTCGCGCTTTGCTTGCGTAGCATCGCTGTGGCCAGAGTTTGCAATCAGTCTGACCGACGCCGTCTCAATGGACCCAGGCGTTCACGGAATACACTTTCCAATAAACAAAGGGTCCGTCAATTTAAGAGCTGGAACGCGGATGGCGTTTGCACGATGTGCGAAGCGCGAGAAAATACTAACGCATGCGAACAGAGGAAGATGAGTCTCGCGTCTCGCTGCGATTCGCGGTAAAAAATTAAAGAAAACACGCACCCATTCGGTTTGTGGGTTATCCCACTGAGAGTGTAAAAGAAAAAAGACATGGCATAATCAGTGGAATGGCCACACGCTTTCGGCGAACACACTTTGGAATGTACAAAGTGTCCTTCAATTTTTATTTTTATTTATTTTTTTTCTGCCCTGGCAATACTTTTCGGCACGCGTCTTCATCCCACCGCTGCTTACCGTGCAATGGTGGGAAAAATTTACAGCAAAAGCCAATATTGGGCCTATCACTATTGCTTGTAACTGACTGCAATCCATGGAATCCAATGGATGACGAAATACCTCAGTATTTGTCTATGCAACTTAAAGCTAACGCTTGCTAAGTCACGCTAATAACATTAGCTTGAAGTAGTTAAGTACGCACGTGGTTCTCCCGTGTAAGCTGAACACCTGCACGTATGCGCACTCGTACGTCTTACCAGTCCTCGGAGCGCAGGTCGCTACCGTGGCCGTAAACAACAACAGGAACCCCTTCATTCTTCAAGTTTGCCAACGTCCTTGTTAAAGACCATGAAATATAAGTGGCTGTGGGTGAAGCGTAGGCGCCGCTTTTTCTTGCCTCCTCAAGATATCTCGGCTGAACCAATTAGAGACAGTTAGCTGTCTCCCAATTGAAATAACTTTTCGCACCATTACGCAGCGACTGCGGCGGGCAATTCGGAAGGGAAGTCGACAGTATATCGTGGCAAGCACTCTCAGGCGGCAGCTGATTGCTTTTTGTGTCTGCTTCCTAACACGACCTGTTGTTACTGAGTAATTGGCTTCTCAGATATAGCTTTTCTGTCAGAACAAATATACCGATTAACGATGTCACCACTCCTTTCCTCGCCAAGGAGCCAAATATAAATTTACCCTGCAGTCAAGATTGGGAGCACACGAGCTAATGACTCGCTGTGCAGGGACCAGGTTTCCAATCTCACACTTTTACAAACAAGCACATACCCGAGCCCCCCTGCGGCACTGCTCACAGCGTATACCGAACGGTTTCCAATCCCGGAGTTCGAGCCCGTCCTGTGGGGCTGCACTTCTGCCGGTCGCCCTTTCGGCCAAGAGGAAATAATGAAGCTTATTAAGGCCTACGCCCGGAACTCTCAAATTCTGGCCGTCCCGAGGGTCCGCGAGAGGGCCGTCAGGTTTGACCTGATGGTCCCCAAGTGGGCCCAGCCGGATGATGTCGAGTTTGCTCGAGCCTATTGGGATATAAAGTTGTTTCACTCACTCACTCACTCACTCACTCACTCACTCACTCACTCACTCACTCACTCACTCACTCACTCACTCACTCACTCACTCACTCACTCACTCACTCACTCACTCACTCACTCACTAGATAGAATGACTCACTGATAAAATGCCCCAACCACCCGCTGCTTCGAGACGTGCAAGCTGGATATTCAAGGTTCATTCCATTCCTGCTCATTTTACTGTTTTCTTGTTGGACTTAATGCATCTACCTGGCAACACGTGTCATTTTTTTTTTTTTTTTTGAGGCAGCACCAGTGTGCTGTACCTCATTTCGGGAGAAAAGAATTGGGGGACCCTTAAGCTTTTCCGTCAAGAGTTGAACGTGATAGCGATATCCGCACGCACGCACGCACGCACGCACGCACGCACGCACGCACGCACGCACACACACACACACACACACACACACACACACACACACACACACACACAAACGCGCACACTCAACTAAATAAACTATCACCTTCACAATGGCTAGCCTATCAGCTTCTCGATGGAGACCTAAACTGCGCCACAAGGAAAGCCAAAGTTGCAAACGCCCTCCCGTTCCTATTATTATTTACATCTACCGCGAATTTTCGCTCACGGCCGACGCGGCTTTTTCGCTCGCAACCAAAGAAGCCGCCGAGACCGACACCAGAATTTCTTCGAAACGAGTTCTTTAGCGCTCTCGGGTTAAAGCGCAGAGTAGTGTAAGCGTGTTGTGTAATCTAATGTGAGTGTGCAGTGTAGTGAGACCTAACGTAAGCATCTTCTCCTGTGAGGCACCAGTTCAAGGGTTCGATGCCCAGCCCGCACAACGAGGGCGCTTTAAAATGCAGGTTCGCTTTAGAAGAATGCCCATAGCCAAACTGTTTGGTAGGGCCCGTTCACATAAAATCCGACAGAGTATCTTAGAGGGAGCAGCGTCGTCACTTCGCATCAATAGAAAGTAATGTAACAAAACTTGGAGCACATATAAGAATACACACGTTAAATAAAATTACGTAGCAGCGCAATGCATGCACTACCTTCTGCTAAGCAGTGACCCCTCCATACCACTCCTCGTAACGTCTGAAAGCACTACTATGTTTTCAATGTGTTTGGTGATATGAAAAATATCGGATACCTGACTTTTAAGATCTAAACGTGTATATAAATGTATATAATCGTGTATATAAACAACCACGGCCACAACCCAACGGAAGTGGCTTATAAAATTCCTGTGCCGCTGATCGGTTCAGATACTAGCCAGTAGCAGAATCAAGGCTTCTTGCATTCCCGCTCCTTTTCATCTTTTTCTATACGCGACTTCATTCAGGTGGGAAACACGACACGCTTCTCTTTTTCTTTTGGCGTGGCAACAATAATTTGTATCTCATTTCGGGACAAAATAATGTACAGTAACCTAGCGAAAGCGGCGTTTCACTTATGAGCACAAGGTCAAGGGTTTGAAGCCACACCCAGGAAGTTGGAAACGTAAAAAAAATGCTAGTGTTCTGCACCGCGTATTTGTGTCAACGTACTATGCAATAATTATTCGATGTTTAAGAAATAGAGGTTCACTTAAAGATAAAAGCCATAGGCAGAATGCCTAATAGGGCCCGTCCTCTACAACTTGGTGACAAGGGTTGCCGTTGGGTAGACTCAAAAAAGGAGCCAAAACGCAAGCTAGAAGTAGCCAAAGTAGCCATGCCATTTATTTTAGCGCGAAATTTGTAGCCAAATAAAAAAAGTGATATGCACAGAGTTCTTTGTATTCTACAGTAGGCCAAATATGATCTTGAATAAGCTAGAACGAAGTGTAACGAGTACAATATTTTTAACACGAAAGTGTTTTATGCCGGGGTCCACCGCGGCTCCTCAGACGTACTTCCGTCACGGATATGACGTTGTAAAATATAAACATACTGAGATCAAAGAAAAAACTAGAAGAAAACGTTCCGTCACCGGGCGTCGAACCTGTGACCTGTCGTTCCGCAGCGCGCGGCGCGAAACCACTCGGCCAAGAGAGCGTACGTTCCTCAGCATGCTAACGGCAAGCTATTTATATACACCATATGCCGTTGGCGGTCCTCAGAGCTCCTCGACTTCAGCGCGTTTTCGTCATCAGTAGCGAGATGGCGCGAAGGTGGCACGGAGTGCGCGCTCTAAAGGTCGCCGTGCCTCTCGCTGCGGTGAGCGCGCGCCTCCACGGGCGTGGCCGCTCGTGCGCGCGCACTTATCTCCTGATCGGGGCATTGGCGCGCTTACGTCTTGTGCTTCCACCGCAAGTTTGCTATGAAATTACAGTGGTTAAAAGTGCGCGAACGTCTCTTCGCTCAGCGCAGCGACCGCGTTTACGAAAGCAGCGCGCTGCTCACACACGAAGTAACAATTGTGACAGTTGTTCGCGCTCGTCTTGTGTATACTTGAGCGGTCGTTTCGTGCGCCTTTCTTTATATTAGAGCTGCGTGCTTTAGGTGTCGAGCTGTGACAGTTAGTCCGTGCTCGTCCTGTGTATGCTCATTTCGTGCCTCCTTTCAGATTGATGGGCACGCAGCAAGTTTCAAGCTGCTTGCCGTTCTTCGCGTGACATTTCAATTTGTTGCTGTAGCATTCATTCCTTCGCCCTTGTGGTGAAACAATGCACGATAAACGCTCAGCTACCTCTGTGAAGACACGTTGAACTTTCGTGTTATGCCGATTCCTTTGACAGAGGGATCAGCCATGTTTTTTCCTCTTGCTTGATCTGCAAGCCGCAGGTAAGTTGCAAATAAATTAATAAATTATACTTTCAGTACTCCTGCATACAGTTTGTTTACAACCGACAGAATTCTCGGAAAAATATTTTTGGGCCCACAGCTCAGCAGGAAAATTAAACGTTAAATCTTTTTTTTTCTTGAAGCCGTAGACCGAGATTGGTACAAAGTTGCAGTGATAACAGTCCAGCTTCAAGCAGCGAGATCTGATCGAAGAGGAACAGTCCAGCTTCATTCTGTTGCGGATATCTCTTTGACGCGGTGTGTTTCAGCGTTAATTTTCCGTCAGCCCATTTCCTTACATGCGCGTGTTCCTCCGTCGTCTCAGACGGAGGGATGCTCGTGGGGGCTCCCTCGATGCGCACTAGCTCGCTGGCGGTTCAAGGAAATATGCACGCATAGGCCAAGACGACAGAAAAGCTTGCAAATAATGGTTATCCATTAGACTTGCTTGCTGTCTTATCTTCAAATAATACAGAAAATGGCCAGTAAATGCGCCAAAATAGAAGTTCGAAGTAGTCACAAAGCAGCCATAGTGCCAACCTGAAATTTTTGTCGCCAGACAGGGTCAGAAAGTAGCCAATTTGGCGCAAAGTAGCCACCTACGGCAACCCTGTGTGATGACGCAGCATCCCACAGAAAGCTGCTATGTCACTTCAATACAGACCAAATATAATCTAATAACATCTAGAGCACATATTTTTTTCCTCTTCGTAAGGTTTATTGAGACGCAGTC
>JALIZH010022120.1:0-34212 GCA_030522465.1 Rhipicephalus appendiculatus | reverse complement strand
TAATCTACATCCACAATTAGCACTTATTCGCAACTCGCACTCTCGCGGGGCACACAGCGATTCTATAACTCAAATTCAGTATTTAGTCGCTTTCACACTCGGAGACTACCTACAATCTTACTAATTAACCTTCATTGTTAAACAACACACAAATGCATTAAAGCGAATGCGTAAGCATGCCCCAATGTCAAGTAAAACCACCACAAATTAGCGGTGACAGGTCTGCCGTTAAATAAAAAAGTTAATGCACATGCACTTCGCCCTTGTGAAAGTCCATGTGTATGTGGCACTCCTCTTACACAGATGATGTAGCAAGAATATAAAAAATGTAGTATTGTCGTCTTCTTCAACGAAACAGCTGTGATAAGAATGATAAGAAAAACAGCGTTCGCAATATTTTATTGGAATCAAAACAGTAGCAGTTCTCATGTCAGTGTAAGCATATGTATATTTCCAATCTTCTTGCACAGAACCTACACCCAATACAAAACGCTAAGAACGTATACAGTACAGCCCAAGCACTATATATTATTCACAACAGTAAAGCAACATGAAAGTAGTGTGGCAAATCTCATCATAATGCACACTGACATGTGCACTTCGCAGTGCTAGTATGTAAACACAATCCAGAGAAATGGGATCTACAAGGAACTTGGTGTCAGCCTGCACATGAAGGCAACTAAGTTACTACAATAAGGCTAGCATTACTTTTAAGAAATATGCAGCCATGCAGGGAGGCATGTTGTAGATTTTAATTGAATTAGTTTGCCCTATGCCATCAAGACATGTCACACATCATCATACAGTTCTGTTTTCTGCAGAAAAGTCCAAAATAGAGCTGTGGTGTTGATTGTAGATCCACTTACCACAATTCGTAAAGGCGTTCAGCCTTGACAGCAAAATGACAACATTGCATTCATATATGGCTGCACATACTTACTCACAAATATCTGAAAATGAACGCAGTTTTCTAGAAATATACTTGGGAATTTGTCGCCATTATCACACAACTGCAATATACCAATACTTTTATTATACATAATTACTACAGCTATGTTTACAATATTCCCATGCCAGCCACTGTCATCTGCAACCTAAAAAAGTTCTTCATCTTTAATTCCTCACTTCATGGCTTGCGCATAACTACCACATTGAAAGTTAATACCACTACCATGGCTGCAAAGTCAACTTGAAATTAGGCAATCACATGCCTATAATTAAAAATTTGCCTACAAGTAGTGGCTGGTGGCTTAGCATATTGGATTCTAGGGCTTGCTATGCCGTGTGGTTGAATAGAATTTGACCACGAATCTATAGAGCCTGTAAAGCAGTCGGGAATTGAGTTCATAAAGTGTGAAAACAAAACAGCAACACACATAGAAATAGAAATGAAGGGAACAGGACAATGCAGTACTAGCAACTGAAATTTAACACGTGTATGGCGTTTTTAGTCACGTTCATACTCATTCTGTGAGTGCATGGTTCTTTATCTTTGTAATTTTTTCGCACTAACTGTGTATATCTTTCTGTGGTTTGCATTACACTTCAGGTCCTCGTTAGTGTAGAGTGAGGCACAGGGGAGTGTTCCCACAATACAGTGTCTTGTGCACAAACAAGTGGGTGAGCAACTCTTGCAGCTTTGCCAGAAATGTCTTCCTGAAAATCATAGAAAAGAAGTCCATCAAGCTTTCCATATCCAGAAATATGAATGTGTCTTGGCAAAGACTCACACTTGACTATACTATTGCAGACCTTTAAACAGAACACGAAACAAATGCAATAGTGAGATGCTGCTAAGTAGTTTCTTGTGAATTTTTCACTTAAAGTACAGAGGGCAAAAAGTACACAACTGTAATGAAATGCGAAACAGCACCAGAAGTGTACTTTTGTCCTGTGTACCATCATTCGAGTAGTTTTAGCTGTCAGTGAAGTTAGCATTGTAGTGTAATGGGGTGCAAATTTTCGTATGATTAACCTTGGAGTTAAACGCATTTCAATGGAGGCGTAACTGCTTGAGGCCCACGTAATTATCTTTAGTTGCATGTTAAAGAGCCCGAGGCAGTCTAACTTTCCGAAGCCCTCCCCTACGGCGTCTCTCATAATCGTATGGCGGTTTTGGGACGTTACGCACCAACAGCTATCACTTACAACACATGGAACACTAGCTTCTTCATCATCCACAGCTGTTCTGTTTAGGACTGAAGACTGGGCGACTTGGTATTGATTCATGACAAAATTAAACAGTGCACTTGTAATGACGACAATAGAAGACGTGGGCAAAGTACCAGCCTGTTTACCTTGTCAGAAATTGTGTCAACAGTCAGAATACTGTGTGCTGATCATAAACACTATGGCATCAGAAAGTGAAACAAAATAACTAGAGGGAAGGAACAAGGTGATTCAACAACGAGGTTCAACAGATTCAGCTGACTTATATCAATGTGATTAAATTAGCCTTGCACAAGTGACACATCTCCTAAATTCCATAAATATGCACATGTAACCTTGGCAAGTTCTAGTGCTGGCATGTGACTAATGAAGTGACCATGCCATAAAATGCATGTGCTTCACCAAACACACTGTAACTAAGCACATGTCTTACACATCACATGGCCATCATAATGTGTCATTAACATGACTTATTCTTTCTAGCTAAATGTATACAAGCTCATGATGTCAATGCGCCTTGATATGCAATTTAACTTTTTGTGTAGGAGACGGACAAAGTGCCCAATGCAAAATTGTCGTCAAAAAGTATTCTTACTTGCTCATAATATGCGCATGAGAACAGAATAAATAGAAAACAAATCTGGCCTTAATGCACGCTTTGCCACATGACAGCGTGATAACAGCTGTCTTTTTTTTTTTGTTGCTTAAGTGTATACTCCCTGGAAGCATTGCTTCATTCATGCTTGATCGCAAGCAAGGAAATTATGTCGTACAAACATTCAATTTTAAGGCGCACTCGCTTGAATTGGCTGGCCACGTCCAAGCGGTCAGCCAATTCGAAACACGTATCACACATCGTTGTTATGTGACCTTAATGGCCTCTCTTTTTTCGCGTTTCATTGCACTTTTGACGCGACGCAGTGTGCAGAACAGCACCTACTGCTGCCCAAGCGACAAAGACGCGCAAAGAGAGGAAACATAAGTATTACGTACCATTTGTGTCCCTGAATGTGCCGCGAACGCGGCGCGCCCATCAGCTGCTGCCCGCTTGAGTCACCGGGCCATTGCCGCACCATTGCACACGCAGTGCATGTTGCACTGTCGTCAAACCACGCATTTCACGTCCAGCGACGAGAACACAGTAAGGCTGCCGGCATGAAATGTGCACACATGATCGACGCATAGCAGGGTAGTTGAAAGGCGTCCTTCGCAAAACCGACGTTATCCCATGACGGCTTCGCTTCGCTATCACTCACGCACGCCGCTGGGGCCAGCCTGCGGTACCATCCGCTGTCATTTCGGAACTTCTCGCGTTTCTCGCGATTCTCTTCTGGCGTTTCTTTCTTTTTGCTTTCTTTTTTTCCCCTCCGCGCGCGCATGCGTGCGATGGTTGTTCCGCTCTTATCGCCGCCGTTCGAAGGTCAAAGGCGCTTCGTCCCTTTCAGAGCAGCCGCTTGAGGAGAGTCGCGTTTTTTTTTTCTTTTTTTCTTTTTTTTCGCCGGGTTCTTTCAACACCGGATCTTATTCCGTGCGTTGAGGCACACCGCCTGTGCCCTATTCGTCATCCAAAAGGGTATACTGACTGTGCATGCGGTGCCCGATAGGCCACATCGAGGGTGTACACGCTCCTACATTTAGTTTAACTTCGATTTGAAGGTAAAACAACCTAAGCGAAGTCATTATGTGGTCTAAATGCATCGTGAACCCGAGCCCAGTGGTAGTGTGCATTCCGTACAGCAATGTGCATCAGTCGACGAGACGAAGAAATCGTTGATTAGCACGTTCATGAATTTATTAAGCACTTTGAGAAACACTTCTTTCGCCCGCGCAGTTGCATATATGCACGCCAGCACTGAAGGCACTATAGCTTCGGATAAAATAAAGGGAAGATATGCCCGAGAAAGTGACATAGGAGTTTTCTGTCCTTGAACTCCATTTGACAAAATGGCTTCAGATCGTGATTTACCTCCTTTCTTCCACCTTTTATCCCCATAATTTCTCAAGGAAGTAAAATTGAGGACGCAGAACTTTATTACACCGATCTTAATACTCCCTAAGGGAGTACGGTCCCAAATGAAGGTACTATTAAACCCTTAAAACGCCAAATTCGGCTAGTTTGCGTTTACAGTGTACGAAGCCGATCGGTCAATCCGAAATGAACGCCTCCTAACGTGTGCTTAAAATCCGTTCATCCGATTGTAGCGGTCGCATATCTCCGCTAATGTCCGGCCTGTAGAACATTTGTAGAGGTTCTACAATTCTTCTTTTAAAAGGTCACAAAAATTTGTACTTTTTAGGAGATACTCGACGACCACCGCAGGCCTTGAAAAGTAGAGATTGTAGCCTTCTACAATCCGGATTGTAATGTCCGTTTTCTTTTTCTTTTTATGTCCCTCCTCGCTCACCTTGTTTCCCTTTCTCATAGTTTTGTCGTTTCCCTCTCCCGAATATGCGCTCTCTTTACATATTCGGGGGGAGAACTAGTGGCTGCCAGTAGGTTATTCGCACTTAAATGATGCGGGAGGCACAAGTACTGCGACAATATTTTTATTACATTACAAGTTAGAATTCAAGAACGGCCATGAAAAATACGCAAGTCACGTGGGACCACTGTTCACAGCAGGAAAAGGAGAGCAGAGCTACCTGGATTTATACATACTGTAATAAACTCGTATGTATAATAATAATATCTGGGGTTTTACGTCCCAAAACGACGATATGATTATGAGAGACGCCGTAGTGGAGGGCTCCGGAAATTTTAATCATCTGGTGTTCTTTAACGTGCACTGACATCGCACAATAACCGGGCCTCTACCATTTCGCCTCCATCGAAATGCAACCGCCGCGGCCGGGATAGAACCCACGACCTTTTGTGTCTGCAGCCGAGCACCGTAGCCACTGTTCTACCGAGGCGGACCACTCGTATGTATAGACTATTGTACAAGAGTGATACAACTCGTGTAAAAGGAGAATAAACTTATATTTAAGCTCGCTGGCAAGAGAGATTTATCTCAAATTTCGCGCACAGGTGTTTCTTCACACATACTAAATGCGTAAAAGCGAAAATTAACGAGAAATCAATTGCACAAGCGCTGCTGCCATAATCTATTCCTTTTTGATAGAACATTATCACAGTACTGAGTAATGAAGCAAAATACAGAGCAAAGGCAGCAATATTGATGGAGGCATCAGTTCCCCGAGAACAAGCTTATAAATAGTGGCAGTGGAAATCTAGCTATGTAGAAACATTAAACAAGAAAACAATGGCAAAAGCTAAAATCGGGTGCTTATTTAAGTGACAAACGGCTGAATGTATGTCCGAGCTGCACCAATAATGGCAGTAAAGCGCATGTCCTAACAATTAATAGAAGAAATTCAGAACAGCGATTCAAGCGATTGCTGCAGAGCATTCTAAAATGGACGCTGTTCCAAGCAGCAACGAGGAGGTGCCCGTGGACGCATGCTTCGGCCATGCTCGCTCGTTCAATTAGCAATACTGCGGAGTTTTGGCATGCACGGCAAAGGGGTCAATGGAATATCGGTATAGAGAATGCACACCAGCGGAGAAATTCAATACGTTACGTTTCTACAATAACGATTCTGTGCTTGCCAGGTTCTTCTTTGTGCCTCCAGATGGCCCCACCCATCCGGCCTATCACGGTTACGGGTGGCAGTAACCCTGTATTACGCGAGCGCCAAGAAGTCTACGGACGAACTAAAATTCACTATTAACGATACCTGTGAGTTACTTGTTAGCGATATTTAGCTATACGCTAATCCACTTTGACAGCTTATGGTCACGTTGACGTGTGCCATATGTTTAAAAACGACACACTCATTGCGCTTTTTCCGCGCTTGCTACCCGACGACTGCAGCTCACAACGGTTCCCCGACATGCTGTCTGACGAGCACACGCTGAATCATGCTCTTTTCTTTTGCCTTTCTTTTATTGGTGGTTTGCGTCTTGTAATTTCCTGAAATCCTTCAAAGTGGTGCGACGAACAGGCACGAAGAGTGAGAGAATTTCCAGGCGTCGGCGCCAGTCGGCGCCACGATAAGAACACTCGGATCGTAGACGTCATCGCTACTAGAGCGTCGTCACTGAGGATGGTATGTGTCGAATGTATCACACCGAACACGTAGGGCTAGTGTCGATGTCGCAGGGCACTCAATTCCCCGTTGAGCATTCGTACGTTGTTTGCGGTCGAAATAAAATAACTTTCACGCGATACACGCCATTCAAATTTTGCCAAGAATATCTATGCATACCGAGAAATCGAATGAAGGGCACATCTCGATTTTGAAAGTTAATGTCAGTGCTCCTTTAAAATGAGGTTCATAGCTAAGCGAGCACAAGTATGGCCACCACCTCGCTAGCGCCGCTTGCGGATGACGTCAAGTGAATACCTCCTAATCAATGACATAGTATCTATGACAAATTGCCAACGACTGGCCGAAACGGCTCACCAGGGCGCCCGCGGTGTGATAGGTTGACGTTGCCAATACGCACAGACACTCACAGAATCTCAGAACTGCTTCACACAACTTATTAGGTCACTCAACTTGTTAACGCTGTGTGACCTTTTGTTTGCGTAAAAGTCCCCAAGGAAAAGACAAAAACTAGAATGTTTTGGCATCTAACTTTATTCATACAAAAAACAGCAAATAACCCCATCAATAGAGATGTCATAGCTTAGTTGGTGTAGCGCTATTTTCTAAACATCTAGGGTTACTACAACCTGCGAAAAATAGGAGAAAAGAGAATTTTGTTTAATGCGTTATTACCTTATAGACGACAGCGTGAAAAGGCGAAAACTCGATGACACTGCACGGCGACAGAGAGCGAGCATCTTTTAATTAACCAGGCGTGAGTGGCGTGCCAGAGAACTTTTCGATTCTGCAGTGAGGTGCCGGGTTTAAAGAGAAAGGCGGAGGTCAACATAGAAGGGAAAATATAAGCCACCAGTTTCAACACGCCCGTCGAGGGAGTCAAGGCAGTGTCCTCACAACAGTGAGAAAAAACATTGAACTCATCCCCTTGAAACGCGCCTGTGACTATCATGCCCTGAGAAATTCGCAACTAATAGAAAAGCGCATCCAGGCCTTCGTCATATGCACATCTGTGCAAGAAATGGCGAACTAGTACATTGTCGTTATGATGGTTCTCTTATCCACAAATTCTTTGCAGTGACACGAGATAGCACGTGACACATATGGGTAACTTCAAATTTCTTACGTGGCACACGCAGCTAAAGCCAATTTATATCTTGAAACTAACTCCATCAAGCGACCAATAAAGATTATATACGATCAGTTTACTGAAATCAGGACAAGTAATAAAAATAGTTTGTTCATGTGCGTTCAAACATGAACGAAAACTATAGGCTGCATATACGTTTGAACTGCTAAATAATTTATTCGGCATGTATGAATTCTGCATTTGCGGTCTGGAGCATGAAAAAAACGGATGATCATGCGGAAACCTGCGTGAGTCGCCTCGTGGATGTAGAGGATGACTGTGGCACAGGCGTGTGAAGTGTTGTGGAAGACCACATGAAGATAGGGCGGTTATCCACTGTTCGCCATGGACTGCGGAATCCATGGCCTGATAATTGAGGTGGCCTGGTGGTTGAAACCGGGCTAGGCTATGAATGTGGGTCACGGAAGTTCGATTGAACTGGCGAGTGAACTCTCCCATACATTGCTTTGATTTGCGAGTAAAAGACTTGGTCTTGCAAGGTGTGAGTTCAGCTGGACGATGAGTCCCGATTCAAGACCGGGCGACAGGTGATGTGGCGCTGTCCACGGAGCAGTGGCGTAGCCAGAAATTTTTTTTTGGGGGGGGGGGGGGGGTTCAACCATACTTTATGTATGTTCGTGCATGCCTTTGTATGTGTGCGTGCATATGTACGCAGGCAAAACTGAAAAATTTCGGGGGGGGGGGGGGTTTGAACCCCTCCCAACCCCCCCCCCCTTGGCTACGCCACTGCCACGGAGTTAGACGAAGCTTTTCCACAGCTCACTAGCTGTGGAAAAGCATGGCCTTGTCACGTCAAAGCATGGCCATAGAGCATGGCCTTGTCAGCGTCATTTGTAATATGCCTCTCGTATTATCGTCCTCATTTATTAAATCGTCGAGACGTTTGCACAGGCGAACGACATCTTCTAAATGACTGGTGAAGTGCTCACCGGATTGCTGAGACCGCGACGGCGGGGGCAGTTCCGCGCGAAGATTTCGAACGGGAAGATGGCCGAAGACCGCGCTGTATGTTGTTGTGACTGCATTCCTGCTTCGTACGTCGAATTTACAGTTTTAAATACACAAGTTTAACAACCTTGCGCACAGGGAGGTGCTAGATTATGAAATTCAGAGCCACCATTGCTTGAAAGTGGCCGACACACAACAAGGTAAAAATTGATGGAGGTCAATTTCATGCTTTGCTGCTTCCTTTCAGGGTACGCATACGTTCAAAGTGGTTCGTCAGTAGTAGGCGTGGTCATCATTGCCGCTGAATATTGGACGGTACCACTGATGCAGCGTCCCGGAATGTACGGAGGGCTTTAGAACATCTTGTAGCGGGCTTGCGGTACTTTCGGTGGTCACAGTGACAGGAAGAGCCAGGCTGCGGAACTCTATGGAAAGTCGCAGCTAACTTTTTCCACAACGCACGCCTCTGCAAGCAACACTTACGGCAGTTATGTCAATACCTTGAGGATTGTCGACGGCCACATCACGCTACCGCTGAAGAGTAGCGTCTTAATCCTCGTAATCTGCGACACTTTCGATTAATTAGACGAATATAGGGCATTGAAGCGGCGAATACTCCGCTGGTGTCCCAACGGAATATTTGCATAGCACGAGGCGTCGTTCGGCTACAATATAAACAATCGGAAGTTCTGCCTGTCAGCATCACCAGTAAGTTTCCGAACGTCCCTCAAGGCACTGCTGTCGCCTTTCTCAACCGCTGACACTCTTCTTCACCGGCACGTTGGAGGTAACTTCACCGGATACCACTAGAACTAACCTTCGGCAGCCACTTTAAACTTAAAGGCACCTTGATAGATCCGCGAAAGAAGCGGCCGCCAGGTGTCGTGACAAAAATCTTTGGCTGTCTCTCTACAGAATCAGAAGTTCGGCGCACCTCTGTTACGAGTCACGGTATATTTACAAAAATATCGGCGCAGCCTATTCAGGACCATCGAGACCGCGTCTCTCTCAAAAAAGCGAGGTGATTAGACGGCAGGATGAAGAAATGCTAATTTTGACACCATTCAACCATCGACAAGTCCGTGGCCACCTATTTTTGTCCCAGTAAAGAAAACAACATATTTCACTCCCGCGGTGACTGCTGATGGCTTACCAGTGTTATGAAATGCGATGTTTATCCTGTGGGATCAATTGGTTATACATATGGAGTGTCCGCGCTGTGTTGAGTTTTTTTTTTGTTTTGTTTTAGACCTCAAGTCAGGGTAGGGGCAATGGAAGCTACCGAGTGCGAGCGAGCAAGATCCACGTTCGGACTCCTGACGAGCAATGGGAATTTAAGTTCTGTGTTCCGCAACCACCTCATTTCACAATGATGTACGCTGTGCTCGCTGCATTAAAATAACTGATATGCCCTGTATAATTGTACGACGTCGTTGTGCAGTAAAGCACGTTCAACGAACATCTCACACAGCTAAAGTGTGTCGTCTATCCAATGCACAAGAAAAAAAAAATAGCGAGGCTTTCACTAAGTCGCGCAGGGCTTTAAACAGCCAAGCTGGACGATTCAAGTGTCTAATCTGGCTGTTTCTTGGTTGTTTCTATGGTTCAGCTAGGTTGCGCTAGGTTGTTTTCCGTTACTTGTCAGTGCAATGGGTTGGAGTTACACCACAAACAGTTGTCGAGTTACATCACAGACATGACATGAATGTGCCAACTCCAGATACAGAAACTCGCGAGGGAACCGAGCATTCACACCTTCCAGAGGTTCGTGCGAACGTCGTCGTTCACTTAGGGCTTCCATCGCTTCTGGGTCTTCGCGAAGCCGCCGTTGTTTTGCCCTATTCCTACCATTACCTCGTTGTACGTACCACTGAAGCCCTCCGTACTGATGATTCAACAAATGTGAAACGCGTGGCCACGGTGTGTATTTCATGTTCACCCCGACGGTTTAGTAAGGCTTTCGTCAATTACTAGTTACATGTGTCTAGAAATCTTAATTGGTGTTTTACGCCCCTCTCTTGCCTTCTTCATTTTTAGTAGACCAGCTCGTGAATAGTCGGATTTAACAACTTTCTGTGACACATACCCATTCATGATGATGATTGTGTTTGGGCACAAATTTTTTTTACAGCCGACCTTAACAGCTCCGCTTTTAAACCTTTACTAACAAGGAGGAGAAGTGAAGCGATGGCAACCAAGAACTCATGTTTCCAGGGGAGCTATTCTCACGGTGTCCACTTAGTGGACATGTACACTTCGGCTTCCACTGATTGGCTGGAGCTCGGCGAGCAGCGCGCCGCCTGTTTCCGGTCTTTTTTTCCGCAACGTCATATTGACAAGTAGAAGCCACAGTTGTGGCTGTTTCGAGCAAAGAAATAACGAGGAAAGAGGTTAAGGGGAGCGCAAACTCTCGACTGTTTATTCCAAGCTTAATGAAGAGTAATATACCGGGTGTTCAAAGTTAAGCTTTATGGTTTTCTGAAAATTCAGCACTGGGAAGAACATGAAAACCACCTTTGCAGATAACTTATATATCCAGGGGGGACACAAAGTGAGACAATAATTATCGCTGTGAGGCGCCCAATTAACTCAGATTCAACAATTAAATTTTGAGTGACTGCAGCAAGCAAGCATGTTTGTATTGAAAAGTTGGAGGCAGTCGCGTTTATACACAGTTCCACTTAGAAGAATTCTTCTAGCACGTCTGTGCTCCGAGATATGCCGCTGCAAAGTTTCATTGCGGTTTACGTGATTTACGTGTTTATACCAAATTTGGTATTGAGTGACATGACTGTATGACGAACATAAATGACAAGTGGTAATATGGAAATCACGACATGTCATGAGCGACATGACCTGGATTCCACGCTCATGGCGCGCTCGCGGCCGTATCGTTAGCTTGATATACACCAAACTTGGTATTGAATGACGTGACTGTATGGCGAACATAAATGACTAGTGGTAATATGAAAATCATGACTTGTCATGTGCGACATGACTTGCATGCCACGCTCATGGAGCGCTCGCGGCCGTATCGTTAGCTTGATATACACCAAACTTGGTATTGAATGACGTGACTGTATGGCGAACATAAATGACTAGTGGTAATATGAAAATCATGACTTGTCATGTGCGACATGACTTGCATGCCACGCTCATGGAGCGCTCGCGGCCGTATCGTTAGCTTGATATACACCAAATTTGGTATTGAGTGAGATGACTGTATGACGAATATAAATGACAACTTGTAATATGGAAATCATGACTTGTCATGAGCGACATGACTTGCATTCCACGCCAATGGCGCGCTCGCAGCCGTTTCGTTAGCTTGATATACACCATATTTGGTATTGAGTGACATGACTGTATAATGAACATAAGTGGCAGGTGGTAACATGAAAATCTTGGCATGCATGTCATATACAACGCCATTTACATGCCACTCTCATGGTGCGCTTGCATCCAGTTCGCTGGTTGGATATACACCAAAATTGGTATTGCGCGACGTGACTGTATGACGAACATAAATGATAGGTTCTAACATGTGAAACATGACATACAAATTATGTAAAGCATGATCTGCTCCTTCCTGGCTGCTTCGCATTACATCGATTCCCACAGTGCGTGGGATTTGCCGGCTTTTTTTTATGTTCTCCGGATCCGTGCACGCGTGTGTCCTTCATCGCCGTTGCAGCATGCAGAGCCAGAACGCTTTCCTTTTACATAAGAGCGCGGATGCTTCCCGTTGAGGTGAAGCTATTGTTTGCTGGCATTGTTCCTTCCTTTGGCCACGGTTTAAAGATATTGCGCTCGTCCCGTCCTCTTTCTGTGATCCCTGTCTTTTTAGCGCTATGGCTTGAATGAACGTTACAAACCCACTAGCCCAAAAGTCTGTTCTCTCGGTGCTAGTCGCCGGTGTGAACAAGCCTTAAGACTTCAGTGATATATTTTTGTCGCGTAAATGACGCCGAAAAAAACGAGTGCCATCAGATCACAAAGAAAAGAAGTGCCGTCAACGGGCGTCGAACACACTACGACTCTGTACACAACAGATGCCGGGCACGCTATCCACTGCACCACGGCGACACACACTGAAGCCTTTAAAAACGCGCCTTTTATATTTCACACTTGCATCTCGCAGCGCTTCTTCGTCGCCGGAGTGGCGTGGCCCTCTAGGAACAGTAAAGTGAAGGAATTCATCAATACTATGGCCTCCGCGAGTAGCCCTTTCTACGCATAGCGCTTCCGTGGCATTCGGCGCGTTTTGGATATGAGAAGTGCAGTTTTGTCAACGCCTGAACACACCGTGAGGTGGCGGCCTTAGCCAACACTGTTATTTGTATAGCAGGAGCGTAGGCACACAGAGGAGAAAAAGAACTAGGAGGTTCCCTAGTAAATATACGGGTAGCAGTGTAATTGGTATCGCAAAAAAGAGCGTTAAACGAAAACCCAGTGAGGCGGAGAGGTTTTACTAGATGGCACCGATGGAGAAAAAGCCGGTTCTGAGTAACTACCAAAAGGGGAAAAAATGCAATAGGGAGGGAGGCGTTTTATGATAATTCAAGGGTAAGCACATCACTGTTTGAAGCGAGGTCGGGTGGCCTTAGAACGCGTTGTTATAAAGCGAGATACCCCTTGTGGGTATAAGCCAGCTTCTCGTAGGCGACAAACAAACAAACAGTAAGGAAATGACGGAGCATGTTCTGATTAAATGTGGAGATATACACCCAGGTGTACGCTTAGGCACGAGCTTACATGAAGCCTTGGGTTTTGGAGGCGACAATGGAAAGCTGAACACGCGCGCGATAGAAATGAGTAACAGACGGTTAGAGTATTGGTCGCAGAGAACTAGAGAGAAGGCACAAAAATAAATAGCGGGAAAAATAAGGACATTTTGCCGTAAAGGGCAGAGAACTGGGCTATGAATTTGCGTTTTTTTTCCGTATAGTAAGATAGATTTATTCGAAATAGACAATTAAGACATTAGGCCAGATTAAAAAAAAAGAGAAAGGAGAAAAAGTTTTTTTTTTCTTTATTTATCGAGCCTGGTGGCACACCTGTCACCACCCCGTTATAAAGGGGACGCTCATAGCATCCATCCATCCATCCATCCTCTAGAAAAATTGAAGGCCTTAGCTCTCTCCGCGTGCCGTCACCCGAAGGGGCGGATTGGTAAAAATACGGAGCGCTGTTCAAGAGGGGCTATCTGAAAGATCCACATCGCAGAGGGGCTCAATTTTTCTTGTAAGAACGAATATACACATATTTTGAAAGGAATTTGACTGCACGAAAATTATAGGAGCAAAACATTTATTTACACAATGCAGAGTCGAGAGAGAGAGATGTTCATTGCGGCAGAAAAGCTGAGAGGTCGGCCTGAATCCATTTTCTCGCCTGCTACTCAGCGTTAGGAAAGGGGAAGGGGCGGAAAAGAAAGGCGAGAGAAGGTGATGATGATGAAAAGGAGGGTGGTGATGAAACAAAACGTTCACAAAAAATTTACAGTCTCTTGTCAAGTTCGGTCTCTCGCAAAAACTTGATTAGCGCTTTCAGAACATCGCTCTGATGACGAGGTGGTGGTCCCAACAGAACTTTTTCAGAAACATGTTGCTCCGTAGATTTCAACAAGGTGGTGGCCATCGAATTTCTTTGCGCGATATATCGCGGGCAGACGCACAAGATATGTTCCGTAGTCTCAGCAGTGCCACAGGTCTCGCAATTCGGACTGTCTGCACGGCCGATGAGGTGTAGGTAACGACGAGTGAACGCCACACCGTATTCGTAATCGGTGAAGTAAGCTTCTACAGCACCTTTTCATGGTTGGCGGTATTCTAAAATGCATATCTGGGTCGAGATCATGAAGACGGAGGTGGACGGTGACTTGGCAATGACCAATATGCTGCAGTAGTTTCGCGGAGGAGTGTATATACAACGGTGTTAGTATCCGGCCGTGAAAATGGTATGGACAAGAATGTGGCGTTTTCGCGAGCCATCTGTGCCTCCGCATCGGCTTGCTCGTTTCCATGTATGCCGCAGTGCCCTGGAACTCACTGATACCTTATTTGATGGCCAGTTTTCAGGGCTGCATCGTGTAATTTGGCCACTTCTTGAGCAAGATGATAATATGGCCCCCCGTTTAAGCACCGAATCTATGACCTGAAGTGCTCGTATAGAATCACAAAATATAGTGCCAATTGCGAGAAGGCTGCGTCGATATATAACGAATTACCTCGCGGATGGCCACAATCTCTGCCACCGTCGATGTTGTTCGGTGGTCTAGACAGAAGCATTCGCTGGTCTGCAAACTTGGTATGACGAAAGCCGCTGTTGAAGCAGTGGGTAACACAGACCCGTCAGTAAAGACATGTATAGGAAGAGGCATATTCTGTAGATATGTACGATAACGCCAATTGTTTCAGCCCACATGAGGGTATACGTGATTTTTTACCCACTCCGGGAATGGATAGGCGCACCTCAGGTCTTGATAAAGTCCATGTTGGTACCTCTGCAACTTTCGCTGGAGCAAAGCCCATGGGAATGAAGCTCTGATGGCGTGAGATTGATTCTGCGAAAGTGCTCTCCGGTCGGTGGGTGTGGATTGTCGATAACGGATGACGATCATGACGGGTTCAACAGTCGGAGATATACCCTTAAAGGTTCGCACGAAAGATAACTATCTATGGGAGTTACGCGTGCTTCCGCAATAACTCGCATCGTTGATGTACAGCGCGGCAGCCCAAGACATGTTCTCAATGCCTGAGCTTGCAAGCTTTGCAATGTACGCAGGCAGGACGGGCGAAGACTGGTCATAATCGGTAAGCTGTATCGCAGGTAGCCTACGAAAAGTGCCTCATACAGTTGGAGCAATGACCTTTCTGATGGGCCCCATTTCGTGCCTGCTATATATTTAAGCATGTGTATAAAGCTAGGTAGTTTGGGCCTAAGCATCGACACATGCTTTGACCAGGACAAGTTTCGGTCAATCATCACTCCTAGGAATCCGGTGATGCGTTACGTATGGTACGAAAGCGCCATCAATCGCAACCTGGTAACGGATGCATGGCTTTGCGCGTAAATGCAAGGGCCGCACACTTCGCAGTCGCCAATTGTAGACCTCGCGAACACAAATATTTAGAGGTGACCGATGCTGCACGTTGCAGTCTTGCACGAAGCTGTGGCCGTGAAACACCAGAAGCACATATGCAGATATCGTCTACATACAGGCTCATCTTGGCGGATCTCTGGTACTACATCGGCGAGTCCAATGAGAGTTACGTTGAAGAGTGTCGGGCTGAGAATGCCGCCCTGAGGTACCCCGCGAAGGAATTCATGACGACTCGTCTCTCCATCCGTCGTCGTCATAAATATTGGTCCGGCCTGAAAGGTAATTCATTATCCACAGAAGCATCCTGCCTCCAATTCCTAGCTCCTCATGTGCATCGAGGATGGCGCCATGTAACACGTTATCATATGCGCCTTTGACATCCAAAAAAACAATTGCTCCTGTCAAGCGTCGACGCTTCTTTTCCTGTTCGACAGTTGATACCCGATCGATCACGCTGTCAATAGAAGACCGCCCTTTGCGAAAACCTGTCATCATTACTGGGTAGAGGTTGTTTTTCTCCAGAAACCATACCAGCCTCGTCAAGAACCATTTTCTCCATGACCCTGCCTACGCAACTTGCCGGGGCAATTGGTCTGTAGGATGATAAGGGATGAGGTGTTTTTCCAGGCTTCATAAGCGCGATGACACGAATGGTTTTTTATTTTTCCGGCACACTCCCTGTGCTCCACGACGCATTGAACATGGATAGAAGAAGAGTACGTGCTTCTTCCCCCAGAGAACGGAGCGCAGCGTACGTGATGCCGTCTGGTCCCGGTGCCGATGCCGATGAGCGTCGAGTCGAGGCAAGTACGGCATCTAGCTCTTGCATCGTGAAGATGACATCAAGACGGTCATCAAGGGCTGGCGGAGCTTGTCGGTCGCTTGTTGAGGGAATACCACCAGCTCCAGCTACAATAAGTTTTGCAGTACTCTTCCGAAACGTCTACTGCGCTCCTGCATTGCATAACCGCCAGAGCTCGGAATGGGTACTTTTCTTGAGGAGGAAATCGTAGGGTGCGCAATGCAGACTCAATTTATCCTCACGCTATAGCGGAAACAGTACATCTATTCATTCTGGAGAGCCGTGGATATTCTTTTTTTTTCCTCTTTTTACTGATCGGCAGAGTAAAGAACTGTCGTTTGGCTTGCCATAAGAATTCTTGAGCGATACGTTATTGTAGTACCATTGGATGCGTCTTATAACTACATGCTTCGCTCATGACTATCATCACAGGCGTCGAAGTCGGAGCAATCTTCGTTTACCAGCAATTGCAATGCCAGCTCGTGACGGCACAGCGTTGTTCGGGCATTATTAGTAGCTTTCACTAAGTAGCGAGCTGCTCTACGACAACGTAGCTGTGAAGAACAGCGTTAAGTGAAAAGATCGATGGGTAGACTAAAGCTCCTCGGTCCAAATGTTTCACGAAATATAAGTGCTCACGAATGGCAGAGACTGTGATCGTCTTGTCCACAGTCAACGCGTTTCTGCATTTCGGTCAAACTTTTTATCAGTACGGTGCACTGCATATCCTGCAACGTATATAGATAAGGATCAGAAGGACGTCCTGCATCTTCGACAGTCTCTCGCCGCTTACAAAAACGTTGCAGTTGGGGTGTGGTGGCTCTACCGAACTTGCTAACACAGTCTCAATGCTGGTCAGTGGAAGTTGTCGGCAAGGTGCCCTGCAAGCTTCCTCGGGAATTATCGGTGAGGTTTACCTGCCGTACAGCGCGTATCGAAGTGTTCCTCAGTGTTTCCTTACTCGAGAAACACGTGCACCTTCGTGTCCTCGGTGTAGATGTCGCGACAACCCAGTATAGCTTCCTTCGTTTCATAATTGCAAAGCTCGTAGACACGGAAACCCTCACAACACGTAAAACAAGAGCAAGTGAACGGCGAAGAGACGCACATCAATAAATACGCGCCGGGGAACGCCAAATTCTGCAGACGAGCGACGAACGCGCGATACTGGGACGTATTATGGTGACTGGCTGCACACGTTTGTCGCCTCATGCAATGTTGTGCGAGTGGAAAGGGAACAGAACTAAGGCCTTTCTTTTTCTAGAGGGTGTTGCTTTAGCCCAAGCGTCGCCCTCACTTACACGAAAAAGAGCTCCATATCAAGTGATCTATCCTAAAAAAATCACACCCTCTCCCGCAAAAGGGAACCATGTGTAGATGCGAAGCAGCGGGCGCTAACGCTTACACTGGCGGCGGCGTTGACGCTGGCGCTCATCGCGGCGTTGCGCAGGAGAGAAACCTGGGGAGGCGCAATCACGCAGTGATAGACCGGTGTTTCCTGCTTGAACGTGCCAATTCGCTGCTAATGGGCAATGAAAGACAGAAGACTCCGACTGGACACACAGACCCGCAGTCCGCTTTTAGTTAACGCGCACGCTGCGAATTTTTTATTGTTCAACAACGCACAGGAGAAATCTCCCACCGGCACTACCTTGCAGGTCAAGATCCATTGCCATATATACGGGGTGGCCAGTGAACGGTTGTGCAGCGCGAGCAGTCGGTTTTTTCAACCAAGAAACTCGCTAGCAGACGCTGCCTGCGTCAGCGTCGCGAGGTGAGAGAGGGTGGAGTGTAGGAGAAGAGAGAGAGGGGGGGACGCGCATGCGCAGTGGGGGGTGTGGACGCCGTGGGGAGGGATGCCCAGAGGAGATTCATAATGTAACTGCGCAAAAATGGACGGTAACACAAAAGAAGAGAAGGTACAAACAGGCGCCTTCTCTTCTTCTGTGTTACCGTCCATTTTTGCGCAGTTACATTATGAATCATTACCAACTGGCCCAACTTACCACTCTTCTGCAACCCAGAGGAGAGATGGGGGGAGCGTAGGAGGGGAGAGAGGGAGGGGACACGCATGCGCAGTGAGAGGTGTGGTCGCCGCAGGCAGGGATGCCTAGAGGAGAGAGGGGGGAGCATAGAAGAGGAGAGAGAGAGGGGGGGGGACGCGCATGCGCAGTGGGAGGTGTGGACGCCGCAGGCAGGGATGCCTAGAGGGGAGAGGGGGGAGCGTAGGAGGGGAGAGAGGAGGGGAGGCGCATGCGCAGTGATGGTGTGGTTGCCGCGCGGAGGGATGCCTAGAGGAGAGAGAGGAGGAGAGGAGGTTTTTTATTTATTTTTTTTGAAAGGGTTTGCGCATGCGCATTAAGGGTGCTCACGCGGCACACCACCACCACCACCGGATTAAGCTTCGCCGTAAGATGCTTCACATCTAAAAGAGCAGGAGAAATAAGGTTCCTCTGCGATATGGTGCACAATTTTGGGTTGTGCATTTATAAAGCTTTTTTTACAGGATAAGAACCTTAAGTCAGCTGGACAAGATTAGGCCGTTATGTAATAATAATATTAATGATGCAAGCAAAATCTTGAGCTTGCTTAAGCACGGGTCGCCGCGCCGTTATAACAGGGACGTTTTTTCATCGATTCATCTATATACTGCCATCGGAAAAACTCATATGGTCCCTTATGCTTTCGCATCAGATGACTGGAAGGCGAAAGCCATTTTGTTTTTCTACTTCTTTTCATTTGGTTGTATTGATGCACCCGCCCTCCGAAAGATTTTGTTCACCTAGTGTGGTTTTGGACGGCCTCAGGGATCGGATACATTGCAAGCTTTATGCACCTCACGTGCCTCCGAGATCCAGCCCAGGTATGATGAAATGACGATTTCTTGTGATGACGTCATTATTTAGCACCACATTGTGATGTCCCAGTTACGTCACTACGATGCCAAGACAGCGTCTCAAATTTTCCCGCTCTGTGACGTCACGATGACATCGTGAGGTGACATCGCTACATCATGATTTTTGCATCACTCGCTTTGACGCCGATGGTCACTTTTCGTGACTGATGAGGCATCTAAGGCTTTTGTCTTAATAACTAGAACCAACTGTCATCGGAAAATTTAAACGGCCCTTCCACGGAACGAACGAATGGGATACTTGAACAACACTGGTAGCGCAAAGAAACGGGACACAAAAAATAACACGGAGACACACACGCAGCGCTACACTTCCAACAATTGATTTATTTTCGGGCAACACGTGTTTCTTATACACTTTTTTGCACTCATATGCACTAACACATGTACGAGCACAAAGGATTCTTCGTCAGAATTTTTTTCTTCTCATTTGAGCCACTAATCAAGCATAAGAAGGATATCGCACTAGAAAAAACACAATTCATTTATAGCGCCCGTCAGTTCATGCGCAGGTATTGTAATTCCTTCCTTGAGAGCGCAATCGACGGGGTGCTAACACATGTACTACCAGCCCTATCTATCCATTCAGCTTCTAAAATTAAGCGTGTCACTTCACACCCACTCCTACCTAAGATGGCGACATCTTGGAAGCATGATTTACACTTGCATTTCTTGCAATGCAGCGACAGGAACCCATCTGGCGGTATCTTGTTCACTTTGTTGTTATGCTCACGCAGCCTGTCGTTAATACATCTGCCTGTCTGGCCTATGCAACTCTTTCCACAACTTAACGGAATCCTGTATACAATGCCCGTGCAGCAATCCACGTATCTATTGTGGTGCTGTTTCACATTTAGGTTTCGTCACTCTATTTGGATTAGTTTTCTGGCATAGGCTACATAGTTTATTCGGCGCCGAAAAAAACACCTTGATGTCTGCTCGCTGTGCTATTTTCTTTAAGTTGTGAGATACACAATGAATGTAGGGCACTACAGCGATCTTTCTGCGATTAACTTCCTCTCTCGTCGAGGACACGTCTTCACCCAGACGTACCTGCATGAGCATGCTTTCTGCTATTGATACTAAGATATGACTTGGGTAGCCAGCCTCCTGAAGTCGTGCTGCTTGGAACCTGAAGCTTGCATCCATTAGATGCGGGCATAACTTCTGCAAAGCGTTCTTAAAACAAAGCGTTGCCACCCCCCTTTTTAGGAGTTTCGAATGATATCAATGAAAAGCCAAAAGTTGCTTGTTAGCTCTAGGATGATAAGACCAACACGTGTGGTTGTCGGTAAACACGAAGTTAATGTCAAGGAACCTTATGGTCCCGTCAATAGGAACTTCGTATGTTAGTTTTAGTGGACTAAGGTAGTCGCCTACAAGGTTAAAAACACTAGC
This sequence comes from Rhipicephalus appendiculatus, assembly GCA_030522465.1. Classification (NCBI taxonomy): domain Eukaryota; kingdom Metazoa; phylum Arthropoda; class Arachnida; order Ixodida; family Ixodidae; genus Rhipicephalus; species Rhipicephalus appendiculatus. The sequence continues at coordinate 13,616 of JALIZH010022120.1, read as the reverse complement.
ACACTCAATCATAAACGAATGGACGAATGAACGAGTGAACGATCATGAACGACTGGGAGGCGACGGAGAAAGAAAAAAAGAACATGCATGAGAAAAAACAACGGTAGCAAGGGTAGTATTACATATTATCCTTCGTCTCTGCCCCATGCTGGTGACATGTGAATGAAGAGTTCCAAATTTATTCAATGAAAATTTTTGTATCTTTTTTAGACAGTAACCCTCGGAAATGTCGCTCAATTCGCCTACATTTCTACCTCATCGACGACGAGCAAAAATGTGGAAATCACTCTACGTCTTCTAAGAAAGTCGCATTACCGCACTACTACTCTACCTGTTATAGATTGTGAAATCACGCGAAGTGACGTCAGTGTACAACAAGAGAGCATGCGCCAGTTTTGTTCCTGTTTTTTGTTATCACCAAGTGTGCTGATACCTATCACCGCCTTAGCTATATAAGCAGTGACCTTCTTGTAATAAAACGCTTGTTTGTTCCGTGTCGCTGAGACTCACGCGTCAGTTCATTACACTACCCAAGTCGAAAAATTCCGAAATTACCTTACAAGTAGGGTTTTTACCCTGTGGTATAGAAACACTGTGTGGCACGCGTAGGGGTCTACACGAGAGATAAGTGTTCACTCTGTTAACCTCTCTTGCGTACGCCTTTTCACGTCCTGTTTTAAATGCGACGCATTTCTTAGCGAACTTCGGCGACTTTGAGCGTATCTATCTATCTATCTATCTATCTATCTATCTATCTATCTATCTATCTATCTATCTATCTATCTATCTATCTATCTATCTATCTGTCTGTCTGTCTGTCTGTCTGTCTGTCTGTCTGTCTGTCTGTCTGTCTGTCTGTCTGTCTGTCTGTCTGTCTGTCTGTCTACCTGTCTATCTGTCTATCTATCTATCTATCTAGCCGCCTACGACTTTGTGCTCTCCTGGCCGTATCGTTAATGGGATTTATACCAAAATCGGTATGGCATAACATGACTGTATGAAAAACATGAATGACTGGTCATATGAAAATCATGACTAACTTGTCATTAAAAGTATGATTTACACGCCATGGCCATAGTGCTCCTGAGGCCGTTTTTCTTAACACGATATATCCAAAAATTGGTACGATGAGACATTTCTGCATGACCAACAAAATGACAGCTGGTAATTTGAAAATCATGGCCAGCATGTCATGTACAACATGACTTACATCCCACGCTCATGGTGCGCTGACGGTCGTTTTGCTAGCTTGATATACACCAAATTTGGTATTGAGTGACGTGGCTGTATGACGAGCATAAATGACATGTGGTAATATGGAAATCATGACATGTCATGTGCAAAATGACTTGCATGCCACGCTCATGGTACTCCCGTCGCCGTTTCGCTAGCTTGATATACACCAAATTTTTAAGGCGAAAGCCGTTAATGCCTCATACTCACGTCCGTCCGTCCGTCCCCCCCCAGCCGTGCCCTGGCGCGCAAACGGACGCCGGTAGCGTTGGACTCTGCAGCGTCCGCGCTTTGCTCGCGTAGCGTCGCTGTGGCCAGCGTCTCAACATGCAAGGAGGGAGACGCGCGCATCACATTTCATTCTGACCGACCCCGTTTCAGTGGGCACAGGCGTTCGAGGAACACAGTTTGGAATCGACAAAGTGTCCGTCAATTTAAACGCTGGAACGCTGATGGCGTCTGCACGATGCGCAAAGCGCGAGAATACGAACGCATGTGAAACGTAGGCTGATTGGTCTCGCGTCTCGCTGCGATTCGAAGTAAAAAATTAAGCGAACATAAGTGGCAGGTGGTAACATGAAAATGTTGGCATGCATGTCGTCTACAATGCCATTTACAGCCCACGCTCATGGTCCGCTTGCGTCCAGTTCGCTAGCTTGATATACACCAAAATTTGTATTGTGCGACGTGACTGTACGACGAAAACAAATGGCAGGTCCTAACATGTAAATAATGACATGCATATTATGTACAGCATGATTTGCTGCTTGCTGGCTGCTTCGCATTACATCGATTCCCACAGTGCGTGGGATCTGCCGTTTTTTTAACATAAATCTCTATCGACTAACTCAGCCATTTGTTATAAGTTTTTTATTTTATTCTCTATTTATACATAAGTTTACTCCAGCAAAAAATAAAAAGAAAGGCATTTCACTAACATATAGATATATTTATTTATCTATTTTATTTATCTAGGCTTAGCCTACTAGGTCAAAGACTGCAAGAAAATACTATCCAGCAAGTTTTGTTACTGTCTTTGATGCTGCACGACATCGCAGCGTTGAGGTCAGGCAATAGTTGTGAGACTTCTGGAGAAAAAATATATGCGACGGCTTTCGGGGAATTAATCTCGATACGTCCATCTAATGCAGTTGTCCATTAGGGAAGAGTGCACTCAATTGGTCGAAAAAAGCGGAGAGCCGTGACGTCATCACGATCTTGACCGCGTCTACCATAGGGTTTCATACTAGAATACCTAGAGGCGGATCTGGCGCTATACCTCGCGACAACTTTCTGTGGCAGCACAGCCAAAGCTACGAAGCCGAATCACGCACTTTTTTACTACGCTTCTGCATGTAGTCCGCGAACGCTATCTATTATATACTATATAGCATAAAAGAAAACATAAAAACAAAAGATGTAGTGATTATGTTCAAGATCGTTCGGATTGTCATCAAGAAAGCTTATTCCATGAGTGAGTTTCGTTTTTTGCTGTTTCTAGTTTTCTGGTTTGCTGGTGTCATTTCACCTTTTTCCTGCCGCAGTAAACAACGATGGCGTCGTTCAGTTGCAGCGAGTTCACATCGTGGCTTGTGAGCGAGGATGAGTGCGTGTTCGTTAGGTGATCTGTATTCATCGAGCTGACGGAAAAGAAGACAGCTGTGCGTTTTCAAATATTTTGTTCCACGCATGTGCTATCACAAGGAAAGAAGTTGTGTGCGAGTGATACCGTCAGTGTAAGTGGGTGTCTCATCGCGACAGCCACCTTGAAAGTGACACCGGCGACCTGTCAGTCTTCAGCAAGACCAGTTCCTTGAAAGTAAAATTGCGATTGGAAACTGTACGTAAAAACAATGACCCTTTTCATAAATTGCGTTCCATAAGTGGTCGGTATTTCGGTTGCCTGATATTGCTGATACAATAACACTAAAGATCGAGTACTCTAACACCGTGCCCGTCGGCGTCTACGGCGGGAGCGGTTCTCGGCGCTATGCGATGACAACGATTTTCTGCATATACTGTATATTCGAGGATAATATCACCAGTGTAAAGCTTCGCCTGGGCAACAGGCGCGTTGATGTCTATTACGCGGCTGACTGCGCAAGAACAGCGTTCTTGACCGAGTAAGGAGTGCGTTTCACCCGCCTGGATTTACCACGGCCGTGGATTTACGAACGTGAGACGCCCGCCTGTGACCGGTCCTGGCCAAGATATCTGCGACCCCATCTATGCCTTCGCGTCCGCAAACAAAATAACGTGAGCGTTTCCGGAGAGATGTTGCTTCTCGAAAAGAAGAAAAAACGACGATACCGACCCTGTATTCACCGAAATTTAGGACATGGTTTCTTGCCACTTCGTTGAATTTCCTATCGCAGAGTTCCTGCTCGGCCGTGCGCCTCCCCCCCCCTGTTTTAGATGTGAAGCATCTTACAGCGAAGCTTAATCCGGTGGTGGTGGGCCGCGTGACCACCCTTACTGCGCATGCGCAAACCCTTTTAAAAAATAAAAATAACAACCTCCTCTCCCCCTCCTCTAGGCATCCCTCCCCGCGGCAACCACACCCTCACTGCGCATGCGCCTCCCCTCCTCTCTCCAACTCCTCTCTCCCCTCCTACGCTCCCCCCTCTCTCCTCTAGGCATACCTGCCCGCGGCGTCCACACTCCCCACTGCGCATGCGCGTCCCCCCTCTCTCTCCTCTCCTCCGCTACCCCCTCTCTCGCTCGCGACGCCGACGCAGGCAGCGTCCGCTAGCGAGTTTCTTGGATGAAAAAACCGACTGCTCGCGCTGCACAACCGTTCACTGGCCACCCCGTATATATGGCACTGAATCTTGACCTGCAAGTTGGTACCGGTGGGAGATTTCTCCTGTTCGTTGTTGAATAATAAAAATTCGCAGCGTGCGCGTTAACTGAAAGCGGACTGCGGGTCTCTGTGTCCAGTCGGAGTCTTCTGTCTCTCATTGCCCATTAGCAGCGATTGGCATGTTCCAGTAGGAAACACCGCTCCATCACTGCGTGCTTTGCGCCTCCCCAGTTTTCGCTCCTGCGCAACGCTGCGATGAGCGCCAGCGTCAACGCCGCCGCCAGTGTAAGCGTTAGCGCCCGCTGCTTCGCATCTACACATGGTTCCCTTGAGTGGGAGATGGTGTAATTTTTTTTTGAAAAATAAATCTGACCTCTTCAATAAAGCTGCGTCCTGTGTGACTCAGCAATAAAGAATATTTTATTGCTTTGAAGAAAAAAAAGCAAGCGTTACTGTATGGTGGTCACTTAACACGCGGGCTTGAACCGCTGGCTGGTTACCGTTATGCTCGAATTCGCAGAACACAGCAATGATTCCACGTATTTTTCCTTCACTGCTGCGTTCATAAGTATCTCAAGGCTTGTCATAGCTTTCGATTAAAGCTACATATGACATATATTTTAATACACTATCTAAAAAATAGCATCATAAACCTTGGATGTTCGTGCGAAAACGTACATGTTGAATGTGCTTGCGAAACCGAAACCAACATCGCCCGCAAACGGACTACTTGTCGTAGTAACACATGTGCAGAAGCTCTGCCCACGTAGCTTTGGCTGTGCTGCCACAGAGAGTTGTCGCGGAGTATAGTGTCTATCGGGCTCCTCCAGTGGCCCTTGTACCACCATGGGAATGATGGGAAATACAGGCTTCGGATCTGTTTCGGATAGATTACGTTCTTGAGATTCGCGAAGCTTCTTTGCCGAATGCAAATCAAAGTGATATGAAGTTATTTCTAATTAAAACTTGCTTCATTCTTTTGTACGTAAAACATAATGCAAAAAAAAAACTCCCGCCATATCCACGAATTCAATGATGATGAGTGGGCGAAGCTCCGGAGATTAAATGTGGTAAACCGTGAATCCTCCGTACATTTTGGCCACTCGCACATGCAAAGACGTTACACAAACACGGGGGTGGTGTGACTATATACAGTATATGCAGAATGTTTCATTATTCACATATAGGTAGATGATGTTGTTTTGTTCATGAGCTCTTATATTAGTTTACGGACCATAAGGAGGGGGTACCCCTGATTTTAGTTATATATGACTAAGCTCAGGGAAACGTTTCCCTTTGAGTATAACGGCCTTGTGGTCCGTAAAGTATAAGGCCAAGGGCTCTTGAATTGGATGTCATGTAAAGTTCTAGAAGGCAATGTCTGTACAAGTTCCGCTGATACTGGTGGGACGTTTGTAGTCATATAAAATGCATCGGAGAGCGTAACGGGACACCATGTGTTGGACTAGCCAGTCGTCGTTCATGATGTCCGCATTATAGTCTCCAGGGAGTACGAACGGGTCGCGTTTGTATTTAGTTTCGTAGCGCAGCATTACCTTCTCTCTGCACTTGACGATGTTTTCCTTGGACAGGTTCGTTGCCAGATCCACGAAGGGCGTAAAGCGCCGCCACCGCTTCGCGGGCCCTCGCCCCATCTGGAACTTGTTGTCGGCGCTGACGTGTCTCTTCCGCTTCGCGGGCCCTCAGCTCTGCCTTGGCTTGACGGCGAGCCCTTTACTATTCGGCTTCGCGAGCTCTCACCTCCTGGTCTTGACGGAGAGCCCGCGCTGCAGCCGCTTTTGCGAGCCCGCAGCTCCGCCGCCGCGTTGTCTTCTTCGTTGTTCATAGCAGTAGTAGCAGTATTGAAGCGCCATGCAAATCAAATGAGCGCACAGCTGCGCCACTAGCGGGAGCGGGCTACAGCGTGGCTAGCGTGGCTACACCGGGGGAGCGATGTACAAGGCTCGACCTTAAGGAGCTTCACCCCTAAAAGAGAATGTGTGGTCTGGAACGCGCTTATTCTCCATCGTCATCAGCGTCATCGTGTTCGTCATGGCGTATAATGGTTCCTTGCATGTGCTGTGCCATGCTGGCAACGTCATCGTCATCGCACTAGCGTGGCTACACCGGGGGACGGGGGACACCGGGAGAGTGATGTACAAGCTTCGACCTTAAGGAGCTTCGTCTCTAAAAGCTTGCGTGCCCGTGAGATGAAAGTGAAACCTGGACGAATTGGACCACCAGGGTATGCATGGCTCTGCAATTGTGTTCCAGACCTGGCGTCACAATATAATGAATTATTTTTTACAACACCTTGAAACAAACACACTTGTATTTTCTTCGAAAGTAGGAGTTATATATTTATGGAAATAACAGTACTATATTGATTGAGAAATATTTAACGTATCGTGTTCTACGATGCCAGGCGCGTCTCTCCAAGTGGCCCGCCTCCAACGCATTTCTGGTTTTGTTGTGAAGACGAGTCACAGGAGCGTTACGGCGCGTCTACTTAGCTTCGCCGTCATTCTGCAGTCGATTTGAATGTGTTTTGGCAAGAGGCGCTTATAAAAAAAGTTCCCCATCTCCCGCTAAAGGGAACCAGGTGTGGATGCGAAGCAGCGGGGATATGGTTAGCTTGAGCGGGAGAAACGTCGCCGCTCTCTTTTCGCGGCAGCGGCCCGGGCGCTCATCGCGGCGCACTCCGTCATTTTTATACCGCGGAACTACCGTGGTGCCCCCAGCGGAGTATGCAGCTGTCGCACCACCTGTCGCGCGCCGCTCCGTAGAAAATTCCTAGAGGAAAGAACGGGGGGAACCGTAGGAGAGGAGAGAGAGGGGACGCGCATGCGCTGTAGGGGTGTGGGACGCGGGAGCCGCTCCGTAGAGTAGATGATTCCTAGAGTAGAGAAGGTGGGTGAGCGTAGGAGAGAGGGGGAGAGGACGCGCATGCGCTGTGGGGATGTAGGACGCGGGCGCCGCTCCGTAGAGTAGAGGATTCCTACAGCAGACAAAGGGGCTGAGCGTAGGAGAGAGGGGGGAGAGGACGCGCATGCGCTGTGGGACGCGGGCGCCGCTCCGTAGAGTAGAGAAAGGGGGTGAGCGTAGTGGGAGGAGAGATAGGGGGGAGGGACGCGCATCCGCTGTCGGGGTGTGGGACGCGGGGACCGCTCCGTAGAGTAGAGGATTCCTAGAGTAGAGAAAGGGGGGTGAGCTTAGGAGAGGAGAGAGATGGGGAGGGGACGTGCATGCGCTGTGGGGAGTGTAGGACGCGGGCGCCGCTCTGTAGAGTATTCCTAGAGGAGAGAAAGGGGGTGAGCGTAGGAGAGGAGAGAAAGGGGAGGAGACGCGCATGCGCTGTGGTGGTGTGGGACGCGGGAAGGAGGGACGGGCTCGTCGAGTTTGGTGTCCGCTCAGCTAGTGCATTCTTTTATGCCGCAATAGGACCTTTTCTCCGATGCAAATGGTTTCCGCTTTCATACGGGGATACGGAACTGTTTTGACTAAGCATGCCCGTCTCGTCGACAGCCAACTTTGGCCATATGTTAAAAAAGAATCCACGCATCTCCACGAAGTGAATCATGACGAGGGGGTGAAGCTCTGGGTATCGTATCGTTGAGTAACGGTACGTTACCGGAGCGTTGCCCCATATAATGTACAGCCGCGGCCACTTCTGTGTAGAGCGCGCGAGCAGCCGGTTTTTGCTCTGCGGGGCGACACCTTGAGGCAAGTTGGGGCTCTGACGTGGTGTGTCAGGAGCATGCGCGGCCTAGTAGTCAGGCTGACCATGCACAACGTGCATGCAGAAAAAAAAATGAAAATACAAGGTTCTGTGCATAAAATGAATTATATCTTTATCAAACAAAAATCTATACTCCCTGAAACGGAAGTATGCGTGCGTTTTCTAACGCAGCAGGAAAATGTTGCATTGCAAAATAATTAAAAAAAAACATTGCACTTGGTGACATTCCGTCATGGCCTCAAAGGCGCAGCATCTTTCTGGAGAGGGGTTTGTGTGCCAGCCTTGCGTGACGCTGCACGGTTGCATTGACGTTCCCTGTCTAGTTGGCTAGCAGCTGTCGAAGCAGCCGTTTGAGAAAACATCACAGATGTGCTTCGTGTGCTGAGGGCTGCCTGAACCACACCGTAGTGCAGGGCACGTTGGAAAATGTGGAAACAGGGCTGATGGAAGAAGTTTACACAGATTTTCACTTCTCCTCACTTCAATGTGCTTCCTCACTTCACTGAGAAATCGGGATTTTTCTTTGCGTTCGACATGCACAGTGGAACGGAGCAGTTCTTCGGCATGCTGCCGATGTAACTACCCTAATGGTCTACGTTTCAGTTTTTAGGAGGCCCAAAACATCAGATTAAATACAACTATCGTGGTTACAAGCTGGTAACCTCACTATGCTGTTCAAAAAAAAGAAAAAGAAACGGCGCGCGACTATCGTTGTTACAAGCGCATAACCTCACTCCGCGGTGTAAAAACCAAAAGGGCGCACTCCCAACAGCGCGCCTCGTCGGAGGATCACCCACTACTAGCGCCCCCCCTCGAAAGTTGCGGCCGGAACTGTAAACGACGCTCTCCCTCCCTCGCCAACGCACGGCGGCTCCACGCAACAGGCCGCACCGTGTGCGCTTTCATCCAGCGGCCGTGGTACTACAGTGTTCTGGTTCACATAGTGAAGTGTTCTGGTTCGCTTTCATGGAAGTGGGGAAGCACCACTTCATGAAAGTGGCCGGACGCGGGACGCGGGAGGGACGCGGGACGGACATAGCCCCGAGCATAAGATGCTTCGCATCTAAAAAAACGTGAACGCTATGCGATATCCTGCACTTGCACGGGAAACGACATCTATGCGCAGCGGTGAGTGCACGACGCTTCGCTAAAACTGCCAAATACAACCTGTTAAGCTGCAACGTCGCAGCAAACCAAGAGACCTAGTTGTCTTCAGCCTCTTTGAACAGCAAGGACACTGCTGAACGAAACTGAAACTGTAGAAAGATCCGTAGATAGCCCGCTAGCTAACGCTATCCAATGCGAAGCCTACACTCACCATCATTCTTATGGTGGTACAACGATCGCTGCGCCAGTTTCCTCCGTACGTTATGGAACAAAACTCTATGACGTCGACGCACCTAACCCGCAAGCACATTTCAATCGTTAGAAGTGGACGAAATTTACAGTTAGAGGACGCCTAAATAAACTTGACAAGTCAAGTCCAAACTTGTCCCATATATCTGAGAATGATGAAGAGAATTTGTACCGATCTTTGCAGATACGTTAGGACGCTGTCAGAGTATATGCGCGGCCTCCGATATGTGCGCCCAAAAGTGGATCTCTGAAGTCTGTGGAGTTGTATTTTCGTTGCGTTGAAGGGCATTCCCTCAGTCTCATTTGTGTCGAGTTGCGAGAGCTTCGTGACGTCAAAATGATGTTGCAGAAGTAGAACCCAAGACAGAGTGCACGCTGCTCGCCGTGATCCAGCGAATCGGTGAAGGCCGAAATGGACCATCCAATAAATGGACACATCGAGAAGAGTGTCCTCGGGGAAGTGATGCATTTCATATGCAGATTTTCCTGTTTGCATTTAAATAAAACACAAAAGGTAGCGCATCATAATTCTTGCGCGACGGCGATGGCGTCGTGATTACTTTTGGGACTTCGGCAGCTGCTCGAGGAGCATGAGCAAGGCAGGCGTCGTCGGTGGCTCGGCACGGCGGCGCACCGGGTATATTGGGAGCTCACGTTGTTCATCTGTGCTCCATCATTTTTCTGCTACCAGCGTCCTCCATAATTCGATGTCAGCATCATCGCGCGCTCCTTTGCCACCATCGGCATGTCACAGACGCCATCAAAATTGGAAGGGCGATTCGGCATGACTTTGCCCTAGCTTATGCGTGAAAAGTGGGCACCCCCTGTTCAGAATACTTAGAGCTTTTATTCCGTTAGATAACCTTTCACATCTGCGAGCTCTAAGCAGCGTTTCAGCGAGCGTCCTCCACCTGTTTACTGCGACTGTAGTGTCGAGGGCCACATTTCCACGCACTGCCATCGCCTCCAGCCGCCGGCTTATGACGTTTCTACGGCGGTCGTCACAATCACGGGAAACATGGCTTGAGAATTCACTAAGATGATGCGACACAGCTGGAACAGCTCCCCGGCCTCCACAGGTTCCTCCTACCTCCCATCCGGGATGAAGTGCACAACTACGTTATGTGAAAAAAGCTTTCGGGCGAGGCGTGGGAGGATCAATATGTCGACTGAGAAAAAGTAGATGGCTATCGCCTTCCCGACGTCTTAGGCCAATGCATTTAGAGACCTGTGAGTTATTGGCAGCAGTTGCTTCTGTACTATTTATGCTTGCTCAATTGCACATTCGCTTGATTCAAAATGTTCATTTTCAACCTGATATCCGTTTGGATAATATTCATAAGCATTTGTTCAACTCTAAAGGAGACAGTTGACGTAACGACGCAGTGAGTGTCCCAAACATACATCTGTGGCCCAGATGCAAGAGTTGAGACGAAAATGACTTGCAGACAGAATAACACCTAATATATATCATATGACCACGTGTGAGCGTGCCCGCTCTGTATTGGTCGCCGCCTTACAATGAAGGGAGACTTTAAGCCCTGTTTATGATATAATGCTGGATTTTGCCGCTCCACGCAGAATGCCTTCAGTAAGTGGCACAAAAATTTGTGCGTTTTGGTTTAGCTTTTTCCGAAGACTGTCATTTTTTACGAGCTCACAGTTGAAATGACATGCGACAGAACCAAACATATCATCTACCTTCGGAACGACATCATCAATGAACAAGTTATAGCGCACCTGCGATGACCTTAAAGACACCTGCAAAGTCTCGTCAACATCTCATACACTGCAGCTCGTTTATCAGCTTCATTAAACTATGCAGCATTGGCTTGAATGTTGCCTTCATCATCATTACTGCATTGCATTAGATTATTCTGACCTCCACATTTTCTTCTGCACACTCTGATGCTTTTGGCAGTGTGTGAGGCAAGCGAAGATAGAATGAGATATTGTACACACAAACATGGCATTTCCACATGTTAGTGGCCTTTTGTGTGGCCAGCAAGTGGGCTAAATTCACTGAAAAAAAAATGCCGCACTGAAAATGCACACACTGTCTTGTCAGAAAATGCAGCACTTCTTCCACTTGTGTATTTGATGGCGCCACTCCAGATGTACTGGCTTGCTGGAACATGGTGATGCGTCCAGATCGATGAATTCCTGAATTTTTCAGAAAGGAATAAAGGCACAAATGTCACTTTACTAAAGGATTTTTGTTTGATTATGGCTAATTACTCAATCAACATCCCTTAGTGTGCACTTGTGTTCACTCTAATGCTTATGCTATTGCAATGTGCCATGAAGCAATAAGCTTAAGTGATGCGAGCAAAGCATTCTTCATTCGCACAATACCTTGATGTTTGGGCATAATATTTCTGCATTTTGAAGTAATGAGCTCAAGAAGCCAAACTGTGGTATATGCCGTAAGAAAAAAATTTCAAAATTCAGTTAAGCATTTCAAAATCTCATATAAGCAAAATTAAGACTTTAATGGAGCTTCAACAAAGAGCAAATAATGGAACATGACAGTTTTGAAATGCTGCTGCTAAGGGATAGTTGCAGTCGCTGCACTCTTAAAGTAGCCGTGACAATAGGTGCTTCTGTGTAGTGATTACGCTTGCTGAATTCCAAATGATGCTGTGGTTATCAAATTACTAATGACCACATAATCGATTAGGATTCTGCGAGCATAATCATTAGAGAGAATAACCTATCATAAATTTTACTTTTAAATCTGTACACATTCAAACAACTAAAACACGAATAACTGGACGTAGGATAATCTCCCTGAGATATACACGTGCACTCTGCTTCACCTAACGCATAAATAATTGCCCCCTCTTGCACCACTCTTCATTTTGAACACGAGACCTGAAGCGACCCCGAAATGCCAATACTATATGTTTACCTCAATTAGAGCAAGGTAAGTCCATGTTTTATTTTGTCACTGAATCACACTTGCCCGAGGAGTTTTATTTGAACCTTGGACAATATATATCTGCACAAAAACCAGCATCTGTACCTCATGCTATCATCCTACAATTAGTTTTTGTAAGAACCAGCAGGGCGTGAAGATCCCGAAAGGATTCTTAGCGGTGAGCTCCGGAGGTGCTTCACGTGCTTCATTTGTTAATAATAAGTATTCTGCGAAATGTGATGGTTAGTTTGGCACTGCATAGGCACAAAATACATTAGGATACAAATGAGAAATCATCTGCACTACCCTAGGATTTTTCCTTATTTTTTTTAATGGTGTCTTGTGCGGGAAAATTTTAACTCTTCGATTTTATTAATGATTTAATAGCGATTGTTGGGTTGATGTGGAGGTACCAAAACAGGAAAACAGGTATTGTCATACTGCTGCATGCAATTTCCACGAGACACTGCACATGACGGGTCACGGCCCTGTTCGTATTTGGCACCGCATACTGCTTTACGAGGCACTTGAGCGTTAAGCTACGTGCTCGTGAATTAGTTTCAAGGTTCACCTTGGGCACCAGTCAATTTTTATTGGTTCAATTGGGCGTTAAGAGTCTGGTGTAATATCAAAGATGCATGTGCATTTTGCCTACTTTTTTTAGGTAGGTAGGTGTGGAAATAAAACATGCATTGTCGTGCATGAGGTTCTCGATGCAGCGTGAAAAGTAGTGGTCTGCCTTGCAGCTTGGTTACTTCCTTCAAGCTCGCATATCTCTAAACCTTACCATCCCGAGTTATTTTTGAGAAAGCTTTTCGAAAATGCCAATTTTGAAGTGATTGATTAGATCAGCACATTGCATAATGCCCGAAAAACAGCTGCAGTACAGTAAAAGCTCGTTAACTCAAGCTCGAAGGGGACTACACAATTTTTCGAATTAGGTGGAGTTCGAATAAGTGGGCATGTGCTAGAATGAACGCACATTGCACCTCAGTGCGCGGCCCAGGACTCATAGAAGCTACCTCTGGACTCGTCATCGCGAATTAGACGCTACTACATGCTTGTGGTAGGTGTTTCCTTAAATTAAGTTCATGCAGCTCTAACAACGAACAGAACTAATTTGTCAGTCAGTTATGCGACAAAAACAAGCATCGAAATGCATTCATGTCAGCAGTGAGCCTTAGTGTGGAAATATATGATGCTATTTATGCTCGAAAATATGTTTATTTACATGCCAGAGTTAATGCAATCAAAATTAAAAGTAATCAGTGATTTGGATTTGCTTGCACTTCTCTCGTGATGCCACGAGCATCGTATGCAGCTTGCCCAAGAGCTCTAGTGCATCGTCCGAATTGTCATCTGCTGAGAAATGCTTGTTTCGGTGATGTGCATCTCGAGTGAATTCGGTTTGGTTTTGCATCACATTTTGATCACTGCGGGATGACTTCTATGAGGAGCGATGGAAACAAGGGCTCCCAGTTCAAGTTAACCAGCGTTCACTGCAGCGTTATTTCTATAACATTCATAAGCAGCTGTTTAATTCGAGAGAAAGTTTGCTTCACTAC